>MJUU01015482.1:3069-39254 GCA_002080025.1 Modiolus philippinarum | reverse complement strand
AAAAAACAAGTTTGCCAACAAAGAAAAAAATCAGTTTGCCAACATAGTAAAACATCATATTTAAATGAGGAAACAGTAGCAATGTAACTGTCTACATATAATGCTCCAATTTGTTAATTGTAATATCATATGATCTTTTGTTTTCAAATTTCAAATTTCAAATTTGCTTTTTGCTCAATTACACATTAATATAAAATTAATTCTGTGTACTAACAATGCTTTGTACATATCCTAATTAATGTATTTCCTCTGTAAACTTTGTATGCGCTATCTTTTCCAATGTAACACTTTCACCACACTTTTGCATGTGTATGTTAATTATATCACCAATTAAATTTGAAGTAAGTTGCAGATTGATGATTACATAGTGTACATATCCATTGAATTTTTAGAATGGTGGGATGATCCTGTTTATATGTACATACCATTTGGTAAGACTCGAGGGTTTAAGTATTTTGGCTATTTTAGAAGGTTGGGTTTACATACTACTTGGTAAGACGCGAGGGTTTAAGTTTTTATTTGCTATTATAGAAGGTTGGGTTTACATACAGTTGGATAAGACCTGAGGGTTTAAGCATTTTTCACTCATTTAGATGGTTAATTTTACATATCATTTCAAAGACTTGACGGGTTATGTATTTTTGCCATTCAGATGGTTTGGTTTTCATGCCATTTGAGTCATGTCATTTTTCATTTGTAAATGTAGATGTAGATGGTTGGTTTATAAAAATTTTTTTTTTCAATAGATAAAGATCTTGCAAGGGTCCAAAACAGTAGAATATAAACATTATTTTTCAGGCTAAACAAAATAATTACCTTAATACATATGACTTGGGCATCAACGGTATAAGGTGTCAACAGTATAGCTTAATTTCTACTTTATTATATACTATTAAATAAAACTGGCTTCAGGATAATTTTGTACAAATAAAACAGATATACAATAACTTGCTCATTGGAGTATTTTTGTGAGTAGTCTTTTTGATCAGATTTGTGGATTTTTCATTTGAAAGATATCTTTTAGTTATTGAAAAAAAAAATTGATGCATTTTTTTCTAACTTGCGTACCAAATTTAAAGAAAAAATTGTATTCCAATGAGATTTTCTATAATTACACAGATACTACATTTAAAATGTAAGTTAAATACAAAAATATACAGGAATAACTTCGTATGAAGAGAAAATTTCTAGATACATTACCGAGACCAGAACAAGAGAAGACGCAGAAGATTGTAGCTACAGAGAGCAAAGATTTACAAGAAATGTCACCACCAAAACTAGAGGCCAGAGGTCCATGCACATTGACACCAAAAGTAGAGACCAAAAGTCCACATGCAACAGTCCCAACAAGCAAAGGTACAAACACACAGAGAACAAAACAGAATATCAGTAAATCAACAGCAGCATTGAAACCAAGAAGTCCATATATATCAACTGGTGGTACCAACACCCAAAAACTTACTTCAAATAAAAATAATTCAGTATTGGAGTCTAGAGGTCCATGCATTTTGACACCACAGGTAGATGTTAAGAAATCCAGCTTAAAGGAGCCATCCTTAAAATATAGATCTGACTCTCCAGAATCAAAGGAAGATATTGAAACATTAAGTGGAGATTATACTTCTATTGAGGAAGAGACTGTAAAAAGTGAAGAAATATCGGATGGAGTTAAGGGATCTTCAGATAGTATGAGTAATTTGTGTGTGTTTTGTTGGTAGAGATCAATATTACACCCAAAATGGCTTTACTTTTCACAGGATTATTCCGTCACTGAAAACAAAGTGAGGTGGCAAGCAATGTTAAAGTTTATGTTTTTGTCTGAGGCTTTGGGGAAAAACTTGATGCACAAACATTCTTTATTTTTTTTTTGCATATATCTTTATGTTCTTTTTTATCAATATTCATTATTCTTATGATTTCTTTACTTTGCTAATGGGAAATCTATTGACACGCTTTTTTCTATATGCTTGTCTGGTATGAAGTATTATTTTTCCTTGTGTATATTTTCATTGGTTAATTTTGTCATTTTCTGTTCAGACTTAAGGAAACAAAAGTAATATGTGTGTGATTTTTTATGATGGAACACACAACATTGCAATCAGACCCTAGTAATAGAACATCATCTGTCAATCAAAAGTTTGGATACATATTAAAATTTCAACATGATTCAGATTGAAACATTGAAAACTTCAATTTACTTCAAAGACACCCTCTTGCATATCTTTTTCTTACAATTAGGAGATATTGAATTTCAATGGATTAAACTAAACTTTAATTTACTTCAAAGACACCCTCTTGCATGTCATTTTCCAACATTATTCGCATGCTTATAATTTGCATGTCATTTTATATTGATAACAAAATTTGTCCTCTAATAAAATATAATGCACAACTTCATTTCGTCCATTTCTGTCAAAGTGAATAATTACAAGTTCAGTTTTGATAGCATTATTAGCCATCTTAGGAATTAAGAATATGTGTCAGAAATATAATGCACGTTCTTGTCTTTCTTTGCGTGTCCCATATTTATTTAATGTTGTTTGCTTTGTATATCTACTCAGTGTAAGCATGAATATTTGTACAGTTCATCACCTCTCTGTTCTTAGTGGTAATATTGGTCTGTCATTAAATTCTTACCTTTTGTTCTCTATCACCACCCTCTCAATATGTGCAATTATCTTGCATGTCTCCCATGGTTATATGTCTTCTATGTCAGAATGCACTGTTCCCATGTTTATTTCTGTTTTCTATGTTCAATGATTGTTATATTGTATATTTTTGCCTTATTTTCTGTGCAGACAGTTGGAGGAGGAACTCGGCTGATAACATATTAGATGCACCAAGCTTAGCTACACAAAAATCACTAGCCAAATCAACAACTGCTTTGCACATGCTCAGTGGTGGTGGTGATGAAAAAACGTTGAGAGGTAAATGTCGATGTTGTACCTCTATTGTCTGGACTCCATTCATTTAAATAGGATTTTCGTCAATTTTAGTTATGCTCTCATGCTTTGCTTTTTTATCACTTTTTTATTTCTTTTCATTCTAATTCTGTGGTATTGTAAACAAATAGAAAAAAAAAACAAGTCTCCCCAAACTTCATTTGGGAGACTTAATTAGAAATCATAGTTATTTTAGTACTTTTTATGAAATTTTTTTTTATGCAACAAATAACATGACCAATTTGATTTCAGGCATCAGGCATCAATTTTGGTTGTTTCTTTAAAGATTTTTCTGTCTGAAATTGTTGCTTGTGATATAATTATGCCAAATGCTATGGAAAATGACCTATACATTGATAATTTTATTGTTTTTTTCCCTCCATTTATAATTTTATTATTTTTACGAAGAAAATGTATGAAAAAGTAGGGTTTTATGAAATTTTGTTAAAATTGCAGTAGGCACAAATATTCTATACAAAGCAAATGAATTATAAAGTTCAAAGATGCACATTAAAAATTGAACTTTTGAAAAGTAAAGTACTGCATTTTAGGATAATTAAGCAAATTTATGTCAACAGTAAAACTTTGCTTTATTTCTATCAGTTTTGTTTGTAATTTTGAAAACTATCCAGCGTAACATACAGTGTCACATGTCAATACCTTAATAAATGTATATTACTTTCATTATTTTATATGAGGTGGATAGTTTTGTTACAATTATATTTGCACCCTGCATGAATTTGGTAAACTTTGCCATTTTGCAGTATTTACTGATATAGCTAACCTAGCACATTGGCTTAAAAACTTACATGTTTTGCTTTAAGCCTGCTTAAGAATGGAACATATAAGCACAAATAATTTTATAAAAGGTCACTGTTGAAATTAAGAGGAATAAATTGTGGAAAGTTAATTTCTCTGGTGATATACATTTTTATATGCATACATATACAAATGTTTGTTATTCTTTTATTATATTATCTCCCTTGCAAAATTTCTTTGTTCATTTAAAATCAGATTTACATCACTTGCCTTTTAATTCGACGAAACCTAAAAGGAACAGAAATTGAAAACCCTGCACTACCCTAATGTGATAGTTGCCAACCATTCTGGATTGCCATGAATGTTCTTGAAAAATAGAGGCCGTTTCCGCATTTCGGATTTTAGCATGTCCATTCCGGATTGACCTTTCAATTAGAAAATAATAATTTGAATAAGAAAATGTGAAATTAGTTTTGAATAAATTGCAGGCACACGTCAAAAATGGTGTTTAATTTGATGAAAGTAATTAAGTTTTTATGTATGTCCTGTATCAGTTGTATGAAGTTTTAAATTCGACGTTTGTAGAAACCAGATAAATCATTTAACTGGAAGCAAACTGTGTTTAGTGTTGATTTAGTATTAAAATTTAATCTGTCAGAGCTAAGAAACGCTGTTTTTTCAAAAAATCAAGGCGGAGAACATGGAAAGATATCAATTTGTAATTGTTAAATCCCATGTGTATGTATACTATGCAAGGTACGATTTTTGGATTTCTGATATGGGCATTGGGCATGGCGATTTAAATGACAAGTGTCATCACACTGACAGGTGTGGTCATCACACTGACAGGTGTGAAATGTTGATGCAAAATTGGTTGGTTCATCATATTGAAAATGTTTTTCAATACGAATTGTACGTGTCTAAATAAGCCAAACTGATACATGTATCCTTTCTATGTATCAGTATCTTTCTAACGCAGTCCCAAAAGATGATCATGGATCCGCAAAACAATTTCCGCATTTTCAATTGCCTGATTCCGGATTTCAGTAAGTTAGGGTTGGCAACTATGTAATGATATTGAAATGGCATTGAATTAGATAAAATGACAATTAAGAAAATCTTGTCTTATTCATGAATTAAAATCTCATTATGTCAAGAATTTCAAAAATACCAATAATGAATTTTGTTTTATATTTTGTATAAATGTCTATTAAGAAGTTGAATAATAAATGCAACCAAAAGTTACAGATTTCATTTGGTACTTGTGACATGAGACACTAGATGTTGTTTTTTTTTTCTTATAATTTTTAATTATGTAGAAACAAAGTTTTATTGTATATGTTGCTTTCTCCCATCCTTTGGAGCACCACCTTAACACATCATCTTTCCTTTAGGCTCCAAATCCACAGAAGATCTTCTTGCTGCTGGCTCTACTAGTCTGTTGCCAGGTAACACACATGTTGTTTTTTGTTAATTTTATTATTAGAACAGTTATAATTTGTTTTGATTGTTGCAGTGAAAAAAAACAGGGAGCTGTCTCTCGAAAAACTGTGGGAAAAAAACTGTGTGGGAAAAGGGAGACAACTTTCTGAACATTGTACGTTATTGTTATTACTAATATTAAGACCTTAATTTTTTTATCTTGAGAGAGAGGTATAAAATGCCAATATTTGAGATATAAAATGAAGTGGAAACCTCTGGTTTCTTTTTACCTCTAGTTGGAACATTGGATTTAGCTTTTGAATTTCAAATGTGGTTACTTCATGTCTGATTTTATTATTCAAGTTACTTGATATTTAACAAATGGTGAAGGATTTTCATTTGTGTATATATAATTACCATGGTTATGGATGATTAACATGTTATGGAGTATATCTTGTTATGTTTTTGTTCTGGTGAAGGGGTTTATAATAATACATGTATGCTGACTGTTATTAGTATTATTTGTGGTTACACTCACTATGTTGAAATAAAGTTAGTACACACACAAACACAAAACACAATTTAGTTACAAGAATATACCATTGAATAAAAAAAAAACAATAAAAAAGTGTTCTTTTTCATATTTCAAGAGTCAGAAATTTATTTCAGGTTAAAAAATGCAATATTTTTAGAGATTTTTTTTAAGTCTGTACTTAAAACACAGATGGAAATTTCATATTCAGATATATTTGTGTACATAATAATGCTCCTGTTTTGTAAAAGAAACTGCATTTTTTTTTTAGTATGTCCATGTCATCACATTTGATACAGCTACACCCCTGCTCTTTGGCTCTCTGGATTGACCAAAATGCATTATTTTATGCTGTAGTAAAATCTAATTCTTTGTGAAAAGTGTTGTCTGCTTTTAACTTTAGTACAGTGATATAGACAAAGAAATAAGATACATAAAAACAGGAGATACTCAGTGTTTGTTTAATGTAAATCTCTTTCTTGATATAGAAAACTCACTAAACATACAAGTTTGCAGAATAACAATGTGGAAATACAAAAAAATGTACTCTTATAAAGTTATAAAAACAAAAAACAAAACAAAAAACACAATATAAAAAGGATAAAAAGACTATTACTGATAAATTAAAAAAAAACAAATGATATAGTAAGCACTCCAGACCAACCATACAATTTACAATTTCTTTAAGAAAAAAACCAAAAAACATAATGAACACAATAATAACACTCAACATGGGAGCAACAAGACGAAGGAAAGATTTCAAAACAATTTTCCTTCGACCCTGTATTTGTATTTCAGACAATACTTGTACTGATGGAATCTAAGTATGTTATTCTTTATCTTTTTAAGGATTGGGTCGTCCGGCTAACCTTGGTGATGATGATGATGATGACGGAGGATTTGGCAAGCGGAATTCTCCGAGCAAT
Source organism: Modiolus philippinarum (assembly GCA_002080025.1). NCBI lineage: Eukaryota > Metazoa > Mollusca > Bivalvia > Mytilida > Modiolidae > Modiolus > Modiolus philippinarum. Next base: position 32,673 of record MJUU01015482.1, on the reverse strand, counting down.
GAAATGTTAACGTTAGAGCAGTTCTTGATGGAGAGCAGCAAATCTTCAGAAAAAGTATGTTAGCAAATTAATGGCAAGATTTTCAATATATTTGATAATTTTTATATTTTGAACATGCAAAGAAAAGGTAAATTATCTAGGAAAGTTTTCACCAAAACATTTAAATTATTATGTGATCTATTGTCCCCTTTTTTGTGTGTGTGAAATTCCTCTTTGCATATGTTAATTAACACAAGAAAAGCAAGACTGATCAAGATTGAAGTTCTTGTACTCAAAGCTTTTCAGTATAATGCAGTATTTAAATATTTTTAAAGGCAGATAAACTTGGTAACAACTGTATCTCATGAATGTCTATGTTTTACTGATTCAGTTATTTGAAGAAATTAATGCTTGTATTTACATGTATGATGACAGAAATTTTCTATTCCTATTTGAACTAAAATTCACTTGGGCAAATGATCCTTTTACAAGAGTTAAAGCATTGCAATACTTATTTTGTGAATTCATTTAACTTTGGTCTAGTGAGCACTAATAAACATCAGACCATGAAAGAAAGCCAGAATGATACCTCAACAACATTTATGTATTACTATTTATATGTTAATTGGTTGATAAAATGTTCAATGTATCAGTAAAATGCACTTAATGATTTCTTGCAATGAATGAGTTGAAGATTAAATTCCACACATCACTCCATTGTAGGGCCAGTTTGAATTACAGTTTTACAATTACTACTCATACATAAATATTCTCAGCACATTTTGAAAAGTGAGATTACTTGTTGAACATCATTGCACTGATTATTTAAGCATCTTCTAATGCTCTAGAAGGATAGAAAATTCATTCAAGGGAAAGTTCTATATAGTTCGAACTGAATGTGTTGTCATCACAAGTGGTTCAAGTTTAATAAGTGTACTTATCAGTTTAATAATTGCATTGATTTTATACAACTTATGGGGGAGGGGTATGTAATGTATGTAAAAAATGGATTACAGGAAACACCTACAATGGCTGAAAATTATAATTACATGCCACAGTCTGCTATGGAACAACACATGAACACGAATAAGACAAAAAAGACAAACAAAGACAACTATAGGAACTCGGGGACAGCCGGACTTGGTACTGGCACTAACTATTTGCTTAATCCGATCATATTATATTGTATTTGTTTATTTTACAGGGAAATAAATCAGAAAGCAGAGAGGATTTAGATTCAAAAAGTAGTGAAAATTCTGATAATAGTGTTCATAGACGTAAAAGACAAGCACCAAATCCTATGTTAGATCAGAAAATATCAATACCAGATGTTGTTTCTCAGTCACAAGTAGAATTAAATTTGTCCAGAATGTCGCGTATATCAGCTGGTAGTAGTGGAAGTGGATATGAGAGCCGTCCAGATAGTTTAGATCAGTCTACTCCCCCTCAGTCAATTCGAAACCATCCAGAAACATCCACTCCTACAGCTTATAACAACATTAAAAAGTTTGAAGAAGTAGGATATTCACCGCTAGCAGCAAAAACTGATTTCCGAAAACATTCATTTGGTTCAACACCTTCTACTGCAACAAGGACATTACAGTATTCATATCCATCCCCATATAAATCTCCACAAAATCGTGAATTACCACCGACTCCAAATGATGGTGTACCTCCATCTGAAAGGTTGGACCGTTTGGCTGGGTTTTCACCAAATTCATCTAGTCTGTACAATAATCAGGACAATTCAGTTCAATATGATCACTCTGTTCGATCTGGTCCCACATCTAGATACAGAGCAGGGTCACCAGTACGTAATCAGACATTTTCTCCTGGTGTTCAGCAGCAGCGCAGACAACAACCGTCTACTGCATTACATCACAATTCATCTCCTCAAACAAATGGACAGTTACCTCCAAGTGGGCCACTAACTCGTGGCCATTCATTAAATCGGCCACAAACATATCATGATTCACAACAAAATAATATTTATTTTAGTATTGATGACAATAAACATAATGAAACCCGTCCAGAAAATCATTACGCTCGTGTGCAGCGTATTGAGCGACCAAAATCAGTGCCTCCAAATATGTTCGAAGCTCTTCAAAATCAGGAAAATGTGAACAATAGACCAAGTGAAATGCAAAACAAAGGAACACCACCAAAACCCCCTCCTAGACGGAGTCGAGGTGGTGATCCTGGTTTAACAACGGGACGTGTCAGTTTATTGCGAGAACCAGGAGCTCATAGTGGGGGTCGTCAGCTACCTCAGGGACAAACATATCGTTCATCAACACCTACATCAAGAAAAGAAACACCTCCACGACAAATGACAGAAGAACCTCCTAAAGACCCTAAAGCAAACTCTGTTTGGTATGAATATGGCTGTGTATAAATGATTTCTTTTGTTAGTATTATATAAACATATTCAGAATTGTGAAAAAGGGTAGAGAGTCAGCCTTCCTCACACCAGTGGCATTTTGGATAGTGACTGTAGGCATCAATATTTTGCCTACATATTCATAGTATTTAAAACACATAACAAATATCAGTAAATGATATGCATTTTTTTTTCATTTTTGGATGAATTAGACAGGCACAAGTAATTTTTACTCGGTAATGATTTACAGGTGTAACAAATTAAAGATTTTATCAGATTTAAGATTTTATTTTCATTGAAATGATTTCTTGGTGAAACTAAAACTAGTGTTTTTCAGACTAATTTGAAGTTGTTGATGCATGGTACATGTATGCTTTGGTATAAGTACACCATTGTTTTGCTTGTTTTATTATTTACATGTATGCATGTTTATTATTATGTATATAAACCAAAATATCACTTGTTAGGCAGAACACCTTTTGTTTCACATGATTTTGGATTATGAAAGTTCAAATTTCTCCTAATCTTGATTTGTGTACAAGGAAATAACTCTTGGAGGTTTAATTGATGACAATGCCAAAATAAGTTATTGAAGGAACATGCATTACTCCTATTGATAAATGATATCCAGTTTTAAACCTTGTCAACCACTTTCAAAACCATTCAATTGCAGAATGAATTTTTTTTTCTTTCCATTTTTTAATTTGTGAATGAAAAAAGAAATGCTATAAAAAAAAAACCTTTGGTAATCAGATATGAAGGCATAGTCATTGAATCTTGTTAAAAGGTTTGTTAGAATTTCTTTCTCAATATTGATTGAATAGGGCAGAAGATGGACCTGGGTAAAATTCAGATACTAAATTTTTCAAAATGGAAAAATTACAAGAGTGATTAGAATCAAATTTTAACAGCAGTGCAATGCAATGAACAGTACAATAAACATGTATTCCAAATATTTCAAACTTTTAAATTCATAGTTTTAGATAATGTAGGGGTAAAACCATTAGATCATTACATTACTATGGTTATACAGTGTACCGGTAGTCATAGTAACGGTTGGTATGGGACACACTAACTATAGATGGTTTGATGTTATAGTGAAGGTATTCATTAGGGTATTAACTGTTATGTTTTTCTTATTGACAGGCGATGATGCATGGTGGCAAGGAATGGTGTTGTGAAGATTCACTGCCGACCGGAGACTGTTGTATTAACATGCTTAATTTCTGTCTGTTCTAATACTCTACAATTACTTTATGGTGGGGTAAAACTTCTAAGTGTTAACTGAGTATACATTGGGGTAAAATCTACTTAGTATAAACTAATTATAAAAGAAAAGACTCTATTTTGAGTTTTAATTTCATACATTTATAGAGAAACAATGCATTTGTCAAATTTCGTCAAATTACCACTAGATGCCATTGAAAACCAATCATATTCTGTAGATATTAAGACAGAGGATATTTCTCTTAACACCATTTATTTGTCACAGCATGTATCATTATCATCATTGCTTAATTAATATTAGTGCTTTTTCTAACATTTCTCATCTTGGCTTCATTCACAGTAGCTAGAGTGATTTTATTTTGCAAGCTCAAATAAATATTATTACCTGTATTTTGTAATGAGACAGCTAAAATAAACCTCCTTTCTCTTTAATGATATATCTTCTTCTATAGTTCCAACTTCTGTATTTCCTTAAAATCAATATTTAGGATTTTATGAAACATAAGAAGTGACAAAAACTTATATATGTACATATCACACCATAGATAATAAACCAGCTATATAGCATTCTATCTTGTCTCAGTTTTATACACCTTGTCTCCAAGTAGTATCCGTCCTTGACTCAACCTGTCTTAGCAAATTTGCACAGTCAGTGATCTCTTGGCACACCTTCCATCACAAATTGCAATATTTTTCATATGTTTACTGTAAAAGTTGATGTTATAGAATAGAATGCTTGTTATATGTTGAAAATGTGATCAGTCTGATTGTATGAATATTGCATGTGTGTTGACCAATGATGGGATTCGTGTGAAAAAACAGAATTATGTTTACAATTGAAAACATCATTGGCTTAAAAAGAACTAAGACTCTTTTACTTAAAATTTAGGGAAGCATATGTTTTGTGAGAATTATAATTATAATTATTTAATTTGTGTTTCCAAAAGAATTATGCCTACAGTTGAGGTGCAATCTGAAGAAACACACCAATGTATATTTGGGCATGATATATAGTTGGTTATTGCATGGGGCTTGTATTTGGATCAGACTTAAATCGCTCAGCATGTATTTTTTCTACTCTAGCACTCATCAGACCAGTAGAATGTGTTCTTACCAATCAAAATGATATCAAAATAATGTAGTATTCTCAAAAATATTCAGTTACATCAGATTTTGATTCCAAAATTACTAGATTTAAGTGTTAGAACGATTATGTTGTTATAGTTTCCAAATGAGCCTTTTAACTCCCTTTCCCAAAAAGATATCTTGATAACCAGTGCATGATCTGAGTTTTAGACAGCGGTTATTTTGGGTAATTGCTCAAAACTCAAAAATATATTCATCACTCTATCAGAATGCCTTTGTGAAACTTCATCAAAATATTATAGTGACAACAGCTCATTGAGTTGAAGTTCACATGCAATACCATACTACTGACATGTCAGATATCTGTATTTTCAGAACTTTGATTGCAATGAAATGTTATAGTTGTAAAAATATGATTCATAACTTATTCCATTCCAATGTATATAAAGCATTCCATGTGTGGACAGTATTTATTATATTTATATCTATGTTAAATATCCCCAGATTGTTTTGTATATTTTAGAACGTGCCTTACATGAATTTGCTATTTTTGATGAATTTTAGAATGTAATCCGTCCTATTGATGGTCTAGTCCCTAGGTGCTTTTAGATGGCATTATCTAACCATATCATTTCTTTGTACCTGAAGATTTCTTTTATAAACCTATTTCCTCTATCTGTTTTGAAAGTTTCATTTATTTCTTTCAAGCAATTAGTTAAAATCTTATTTGCACAGCAAAAGGTAAGGCATGCAGACTGTTTTTGTTTGGCATCAAGTGAAACTTAATTTATTTCTCCAAATATTATCATTTTCCTTATTCTGTGGAATATAATTTCATAATTAAAATGAAGTGATGATGAATTCTTCAGGTTTTTCATATTCTGCTATTGCATGTTAGACCTTCTGGCCATCATATATCTGTGAGATTGTGTGTATGTGTACCTGCAAACAGAGAAAATGGCAATTCTGTAATTGTTTTGGGGGTTTTGGGGGATGAGGAGAAAAAACATTTACTTTTGATCCAACATTATATTTATTCTGTTAAATGAGTGTAATGAGCATATTTATATTTTATTATATATATTTGTTAACAGTATTCCAGTAAGTTTCAATGGATTTGGCATTTGTACACTGAGAGGTGCTGAAATCCTGCATTTTCTTTCATTTAATGGTACAAATTATATATTTATAAAATAATGTTAGATTTCTCTGTTTACAAATGGTTGTGAAGTGTGTTGTATCAGATTTGTGTGGTCATGTGATAGAAATAGTACTATTGTACTGTATCATGTGACAGAAATAGTACTATTGTACTGGCTCGTGATTTTTTAAGTGTTCATGCATTTGTTATTAATGGCTTTATCACCTCATTTGTATAAAACCAAAATAAACAACTACACTGATATTTTGTTTTTGTATTTATGTGTTAGACCTAACTATTAGAACATCAAAGAAAGATAGATCTTAGAAAAAAAGACCAGTCCGTGTTATATGCTATAATTATCTTGTACTACTCCAAGTCCATAAGGCATACATATCATATTAGAATTTTATGCACACACAACAAAAATGGGGCATATTGTTACACACTCATCTGTCTGTCTGTCTGTCCAATTTCTGATATGCTGTTATTCCGGATAACTCCTTCCTCAATATAAATGCTACATTTATTTTACTTTACACAGTGATGAGGCATGGATTGAAGATAGTTTCGTTATGGTCAAAATATTCCAGATAACTCCTCCTACAATATGAAAGCTACATTTTTTTGATCTGCGTATTGTCATGGTGTAGATTTTGGCCAAATTTTGTGATTTTGAGGGGTAGTTGGCCTTTTATCAAAATGTGTGTTCTGTTAACTCCACTCACAATATTAATACATTTATATTACTTTACACAATGATTATAAACACGCTAGGAAAACATTGGATGATGGTATCTGGGGCATTTTGCTCTCTCTAGTTGTCAATATAGTTATGGCAGAATTATTGCTTTCCAAAAAAAATTGACCTTTAGGGATGCGGTTTCATATACATTTACTGAATACCCTATCACTTTACATTACAATTCAGACCAATGAAATTAATTGATAAAATGTGATGTTGTCCATCTTAGATGACTTGTGATAAGAGATTTCAATTTAGAACTGTATTTTTTATTGTGTTGGGAAATCAACAGGTTTTTTTCAGTTTTTTCCACAATACCTAAAGGAGAATTAACAAAATAGGAACATACATACTTCAATATGCCTTCAATTAGCTTGATCATAGTCCCTTTATTTACACCTCCCTGGTTTATGCTTAAAATATAACCTCAGGTTATCAGCTGCTTCTAAAATTATCATTCACAAATTGTGTTTTATTATCACGACCCTACACAGTATAAGAGTGTATAAGAATCAGCTTGTTTTCCACATTAGCAATGGATTATTTGCATTAAATCTCCTACAAGAAAATTAGATCTCTGTATACTTTTGAATCATTAAGAATGGATCTTAATGTACCATTCACTAATTTAAAAAGATTTTTTTACTTCACACTGTTTTTGCAACATCGCAGTTACTCATAAATTGTGCATCGATCTAATTCAAACGAAACAAGTAGATGTGCTTTTTTGTAGCTAGTTCCAGTTTATTGAGCAATATTAATGCAGCATCATGGTGGACATAGACTTTTCTTGGAACATCCCCATTCGTTATGTGAAGATTGTCATAGTTTCAAACCGCCAAATGGTTTTGAATTGCTTTTATCATAATAAACAGATGTGCCAGTACTTTGACTGTGTTAGCCTACGGCCAGGCAAAGGAAAGCTGGGATATTTTGTGTGTCCCATCAACTCATAGTTACATCAACTATTTGTTTTTACAGCTACACTTACGGATTTGTGTATGTCAGGACAATTGCGGTCGACAATTTTTCCGATGGTTTCTACCTGATTTGTCTTTTTTATGACCACCCCCCCCCCCCCCNTCTTTAGATTTTGGGCATATTGTTTTTGTCCTGTCTGTCTGTCTGTCTGTCTTTCCGAAACTTTAGCCTGGCTCATAACTTTTGAACCAGATTTGGTAGGCCTTTCATATTTGGTTTGTGTATTGATCATGTATAGCTGAATACAATTATGCAAATTTCATTAAGGTCAGGTCAAAGGTCAAAAGGTCAATCTAGATTTTGCCATAGCTTGTTAATTATAAATGCTAGAGGCATATACGTGAATAAATCTTAATAGAGCTTAGTACAAATCCATAAAAATTTGCCCCCGAGGGAACCCCGGGGTATAGAAATAGGACCTAATATCTCAGGCTTGCGGGGTATGACCCCTCCTAAACGGGGCTGACCCCAAGGGAACCCCGGGATATAGAAATAGGACCCATTCCGTGGTTGTGCGGGATTAATAAATACACAACCCATCTTTCGGATGGGATGTAAACTCAGGTCCACGTGTAGGAAGAAAGGAAGAAATGCCACGCTTCCTGCAAGTTAAAGAAGCCTTGTAGCTAGCTCTTTTTTGAGTGGTCCGTAGGTGATCGGCTACAAGGCTAAATTCCCCTCCCCTTTCGATTTCACTCTACTTTTCCAGTGGCAGTCAGAATTTCCCGTCCCATGACCCTTTCTATACCCCAAATTGATTATTTATTAACCAACTTGTTCTCGTCTTGATATAGCTGAAGTATTGCTCAGTAGACGTTAAACAATATTCAATCAATCAATCAATCATAAAAATTTGGGCCAGGTGAAAGGTCAAGGTCACTATTTGCAAATTTGAAAACTTAAACAAAAACTTTAACATTGCCTATATCTTTTCAACCAGATGTGATAGGACCTTCATATTTGGCCTGTATATTGTTCATGTGAAGCTGAACAGCATTATGTAAAATTCACTAAGGTCAGGTCAAAGGTCAAGGTCACAGAAGTCAAAATATAGATTTTGCTATATCTGGTTAGTTACATTTGCTAAAGACTTGATAATCTAACCTTAGATTTTGATAACTTTCTTCCTTTCAGAGCTGAGGGACCAAACGGGGCCAAAATTGCAAAATTACAATTTTTCTTTTTGGTATTATATTGGAGTTAAGGTTAACTAATGTAGTAGGATCAAAGTCAAAAAATATTACAACGTTACATCTAGCCTAGTTATTGTCTAGCTTCAGACAACATAAGAAATATAAAAATACCTAGATAGGAAATAACAGTATATACAGTAGTCCCCCTCTTGAGAGACCACCCCATTTGCAACATAAAATTGGCCTTACAAAAGGGGTGGTCTCTCAAAAGGAAAAGGTCCAAAAATCTAAATGCCTGAAAATAAGTATTTTGTTTAACAAATTTGCTATTCTATTTCACTTGATGTATTTAAGAAAGGATTCAAAATATGTTCACATTTGACACATTATATTTTATATAAATGTATTTCTAACAAAGATTTAAAATACATGCATTAACCAGAAACCTATTTTAATACTAAGAATGACCTGCACATGTATGTGTCTTATGTTTAATTCTCAACAGCCTGTCTTTATCAAATAATGAAGTGAGAGTTAATTAGTTCTCCCTTAGAAATAAAATTTCTCATAATGACAGATAATTACATATCAAATCATAAACTTTCTCCTTAATTTACATGTAGGGCTTGTCACCTGCTAATCACAATTTAATTGATGGCTTAATTATTCCAGTAACTTATAACAAAATGGCATTTAATTGATTTTCATCAGTGTTTACAAAATAAAACATGGTCTTTATAGAGGGGTAATGTGTATATTTTTGACAGAGAAAGGGTGGCCTCTGGTTGGGTTTTAGGGGTGGTCTTCCAAAAGGGGTAAATTTGTTCAAAAAAGAGTTAATGCAAGAGAAATGTGGTCTCTAAAAAGGGTGGTCTCTCAAATGAGTGGTCTTTCAAAAGGGGGACTACTGTACAGTTATTGACTGGGTCCGAAAACAACAGCTGTTTTGTTTGATCCGAGGACTGAACTATAGCATGAAGCTGGAGGCTGAGTGCAACAGTTTAGTCAGAGGGTCAAACGAAATAGCTGTTGTTTTAGGACCCAGTCTATAACTGTTTTGTTATACCTTTTCATGTTCAATGAATACGCTCCATTTCATCTGAATACAATTCACGACGCCAACTTTGGTTATGCAGACGACAGGAGATCACGTGATATGTGCGTGATATTTTTGAACCAATCAAAATAAGGCAGGTGGTCGACTGAAAACTGTTGACTGGTCAACAGATCGTTTTTTAGTTTAAGAAATAAAACAGACAAATTGTTGATATTTTTCTCCAATGCATTTATATATGGAAAATATTATAAGGTATAACAATAAATATTGTTATACTGTAAACGTATTTTCCAAATGGATTTTGATTGGATTTTATTCCTTTGGATTCCTCTTGTTGTAAGCTTTCGGTAATATGCCAACAGATTTGGCGTAGCTCTTACCATTTCCGGATACAAATTGGACTTTTTCAAATATGTAATTTTGTTTATTTTTCATCGGATGTCGATGGAATTTTTTCTTCGGATTCCTCGTGTTGAAAGCTTTCAGCAATGTGCTGCAGATTTGGCATGGCTTTAACAGTTTTAGAGATGTAAGGGGTCAAATCGGCCGAAATTGGAGGTTTTCCCAGTATTTAAAATTTTATTGTCCCCGGCCGCAACGCGACGGAGGGACATGGTAATGGTCTGCATCCGTCCGTCCGTGTGTCACGTTTTTTGTGGACGCAACTCCTCAGAAACCGCTGGTCAGAATTCATTAAAATTTTACAGGTTTGTTAGTCACCATTAGAACTAAATCATTTCGCATCGCCATTTCGATTCGTCAAATTTTGTGGGAGTTACGGGACTTTGATTATTTCCACATTGTTATACAATGGCAAATCTTGTGGACGCAACTCCTCAGAAACCGCTGGTCAGAATTCATTCATATTTTACAGGATTGTTGGTCACCATTAGTACTAGATCATATCGCACCGCCATTTTGATTCGTCAAATTTAGTGGGAGTTATGGGACTTTGATTATTTCCACATTGTTATACAATGGCAAATTTTGTAGACACAACTCCTCAGAAACCGCTTGCCAGAATTCATTCATATTTTACAGGATTGTTGGTCACCATTAGTACTAGATCATATCGCACCGCCATTTTGATTCTTCAAATTTAGTGGGAGTTATGGGACTTTGATTATTTCCACATTGTTATACAATGGCAAATTTTGTAGACACAACTCCTCAGAAACCGCTGATCAGAATTCATTCAAATTTTACAGGATAGACCATTTTCCTATTTCATTTTATGAATGAACTGCTCCGGTTGACCTGGGGTCAATCGGAGCAAATTGCGTCATTGAACATTGTGACGTTGAAAAATCTATATTGTGACGTCAAAATTTTACGGGAAAATTCACCAACTGGTAACCCGTCTATTGTTAGTCGCCATATGTACTAGATCATATCATCGCCATTTTGATTCGAAAAGTTTTACCTGAGTTATGGGACTTTATCGACTTAATGCATACTTCAACATAGGAAGACTTTGTGGACACATCTCGTCATAATCCAATTAAGGATGTTCGCTTGTCATGTTTATGCATTTCTGTCAGATTTTCGGACTTCTCTGGTTTTATCCATTCAAAAACTTAATAATATTTTGCTCGGTGACCCCCTAATTTTTTTTTCTTTAATTTCATTTTGTGTATCTTTGGGAGCATTCTGACAAAATTTTATTACACTGGTGTTATTTTGTCACATTCATTATTGGATAAACATTGCTCATGTTAAACCTATGAAAAATGCAGAGGAGTTCAGTTTCCCGCCATTTTTTTAAACACTTGCATCTCAAAAATTTCATTGGTAACCTATCAATTTTTTCGGCTTTAATTAATTCTTTTTCAATTTTTTAACAAAAAATCACATGTAATTGATATCCTTGTTATTTTAAATTTGACCAGCGAACATCCTTAAGGGATTTTGCTGAAATTTTGCTTGCCTATTTGCCACCTAATGCAGTTGATCATATCCTGCCGCCATTTTGATTCGCATAATTTTACATGAGAAATGGGACTTTATCGACTTAACTGCAGCGGCGGGGGATATAGCTACGCATAGCAATCTTGTTTTCATTGAATTTCAATGGGATTCCATTGAAAAAAAAATCATCATAATCCGACTAAAAGTTTTTAAAAAATTGAGATTCCCACTTTCAGGCCCCATTTATTAGATGAATGTTAAATGCTACAGGAAATCCTTTGTCATACTACTGACTGGATTTTTTTTTCAATAGCATACATAACTTTAATTCAAAGATCTTCTCCTCCATAACTTTAATTCAAAGATCTTCTCCTCTAAAATTGTTAAAAGTGTTTAAACAGACACTTTTAACAATTTAAACCACTTCAATAAACAAGAGGCCCAAAGGGGCTTCATCTGTTACAGAAAAAAGGGGTTAAATTGGGTGTTTTATGGTAATAAACAACTTTTGAACTATGTAAGATAGACTTTTATACTTGGCAAGTGTATAGGTCTTGTCAATATGAACATAATATGCAAAAAATAGGTCAAAAGTCAAGGTCACAGAGGTCAAATAAGTCAAAAAGGGGCAAAATTGGGTATTTTCATATATTTTACTAAAGATTCTGGGGGCATATGTAGTGTTTCACAAACACATCTTGTTTTATTTTATTTTTTGGGTTTGTTCCTCCTTCTACGTCTAGTTAGCATGAACATCAATATTTTACATACAGAAAAAAAAATTGTACTTCCCTTAGCTTGTAAATGATCTGTAGTCTGACAATTATGAGTTTTGAGGATGCAAACCTTTTTAGCTCACCTGGCCAAAGGCCATGTGAGCTTTTGCCTTCACTTGGCGTCCGTCTTCCGTCCGTTAACTTTTATTCAAAGATCTTCTCCTCTAAAACTACTGGACCAATTCTTACCAAACTTGGCCTGAATCATTACTAGGGAATGCACTTTCAATTTTGAGATTTTTATGTCCATAGACCCAACAACATGGCCACTGTTACTAAAAATAGAACATAGGGGTAAATTGCTGTTTTTTGCAAATAACTCAAAAACCGTTACAGATATCAAGAATCTGACTGGAGTAGAAATGATCAACATGATGAGATCTATCTGTCCTGAAATTATGGAGAATATCCGATAACCCGTCTTAGAGTTATTGCCCCTTTTCTGCAAAATTTCCCTTTTTTGGGGGGTTACTTTTCGTCTTGTATATTGAAAATGATAGAAGATTGGGATGAAGATCAAATTACAAAAATAGTCAGCATAATAAGAACTACATGTCCTGCAATTTGGAAGAAAATCTGACGACCCCATTAAGGAGTTACAGCCCCCTTTTCTTTGAATTTTCACGATTTTTATTCGTTTTTGTCTCGCCCGCAACGAAAAACGCTGAAAGCGAGACATAAGCGTGCAAAGTATGATGGCGACGGCGGCGGCGGCAGCTGCGGCATAAACTCAAGTTATTATATAGAAGCCTTTGATGTAGGAACTTTATATTTGGTCCATAAGTAGCTTATGGCGAACCCTATCTGTCGGACCCAAAATCATGTGACCTTGACCTATATTTCGCGGTCCAGTGACAAGGTTAAGTTTTTTTGCTTAAGTCCATTTCTCAATAACAACAAGCTAGATGTCAATGATATTTGGTATATAGCTTGGTCTTGGTTAGTACATGTCAGTCTGCCATATGGCTTTTGACCTTGACCTCAATTTCACGGTCCAGTGACCAGGTTAAGTTGTTTTGCTTAAGTATGTTTCTCAATAACTACAAGGTATAGGTCAGTGATATTTGGTATATGGCTTGGTCTTGGTTAGTACATGTCAGTCTGTCATATGGCTTTTGACCTTGACCTCAATTTCATGGTTAAGTGACCAGGTTGTTTCTTTGCTTAAGTCTGTTTCTCAATAACTACAAGCTATAGGTCATTGATATTTGGTATATAGCTTGGTCTTGGTTAGTACATGTCAGTCTGCCATATGGCTTTTGACCTTGACCTCAAATTCACGGTCCAGTGTCTAGGTTAAGTTTTTTTGCTTAAGCCTGTTTCTCAATAACTACAGGCTGTGGGTCAATGATATTTGGTATATAGCTTGATCTTGGTTAGTTCATGTCAGTCTGCCATATGGCTTTTGACCTTGACTTTAATTTCACGGTCCATTGACCAGGTTAAGTTTTTTTTAGTACATGTCAGTCTGCCATATGGCTTTTGACCTTGACCTCAATTTCATGGTCCAGTGACCAGGTTAAGTTTTTTTGCTGAAGTCTGATTCTCAATAACTACAAGCCATAGGTCAATGATATTTGGTATATAGCTTGGTCTTGGTTAGTACATGTCAGTCTGCCATATGGCTTTTGACCTTGACCTCAATTTCACGGTCCAGTGACCAGGTTAAGTTTTTTTGCTTAAGTCTGTTTCTCAATAACTATGACCTATAGGTCAATTAAATTTGGTATATAGCTTGGTCTTGGTAAGTACATGTCAGTCTGCCATATGGCTTTTGACCTTGACCTCAATTTCACGGTCCAGTGACCAGGTTTAGTTTTCTTGCTTAAGTCTGTTTCTCAATAAATACAAGCCATTGGTCAATGATATTTGGTATATAGCTTGGTCTTAGTACATGTTAGCCTACCTATGGCTTTTGACCTCAATTTCATGGTCTAGTGAACAAAGTTGAGTGTTTCTGATTAGAATAGTTTCTCAATTACTGTAAGTGGTACGGTAATAATATTTGGCTTGTAGGTTGCTCTTGAGTAGTACATGACTGTTTTAACGACAAGCAGAGACAGGCGAGACATCTATTAGGGTCCTCTCTTGTTACTTTTATTTCAGAAACTATTTGCGATAGGGGTTAAGTTTGAATTGTGAAAGTGTGAAGCTTATCAAGGACTATAATTTCTACACATGTCCAGCAGGTTTGCATCTCATCCAATATGGCCGGCAGCAGGGAACATAGTTTAACATAGGGACCCTATGAAAAAGGCATTTAAAGATGGTTTTCTCTGAAACTACTGAGCCAATTGGAACCAAACTTGGTCACAATAGTCTATTGGTGATCCACTTCAAAGTTTTTGATTTTTATGTTGGTACCTCATCCAAGATGGCCACCAGCGAGAAACATAGTTTAACATAAGGAACCTATGTGAAATGCATTCAAAGATCTTCTCTGAAACTGCCAAGCCAGTTGGAACCAAACTTGGTCACAATGGTCTATTGGTGATCCACTTAAAAGTTTTGGTACTTCATCCAAGATGGCCGCCAGCTAGGAACATAGTTTAACATAAGGAACCTATGGGAAATGCATTCAAAGGTCTTCTCTGAAACTACCAAGCCAATTGGAACCAAATTTGGTTACAATAGTCCATTGGTGGTCCCCTTCAAAGTTTGAGATTTTTATGTTCATACCTCATCCAAGATGGCCGCCAGGGGGAAACAGTTTAACAAAAGGACCCTTTGTGCAATTCATTTAAAGATCTTTTCTGAAACTACTGAGACAATTGGAACCAAACTTGGTCGCAATAGTCCTTTGGTGATCCACTTCAAAGTTTGTGATTTTTATGTTGGTACCTCATCCAAGATGGCCACCATGGAGGAACATAGTTTAACATAAGGAACCTGTGTGAAATGTATTCAAAGATCTTCTCTGAAACTGCCAAGCCAATTGGTACCAAACTTGGTCACAATAGTCTATTGGTGATCCACTTAAAATTTTTTTGATTTTTATGTTGGTACATCATCCAAGATGGCCGCCAGTTAGGAACATAGTTTAACATAAGGAACCTACTAGTATGTGAAATGCATTCAAAGACCTTCTGCCAAATGGAACCAAACTTGGTTACAATGGTCCATTGGTGGTCCCCTTCAAAGTTTGTGATTTTTATGTTGGTACATCATCCAGGATGGCCGCCAGTTAGGAACATAGTTTAACATAAGAAACCTATGTGAAATGCATTCAAAGATATTTTCTGAAACTACTAAGCCGAATGGAACCAAACTTGGTTACAATAGTCCATTGGTGGTCCCCTTCAAAGTTTGTGATTTTTATGTTCATGCCTCACCCAAGATGGCCGTCAGGGGGAAACAGTTTAACAAAAGGACCCTTTGTGCAGTTCATTCAAAGATCTTTTCTGAAACTACTGAGCCAATTGGAACAAAACTTGGTCACAATAGTCCTTTGGTGATCCATTTCAAAGTTTGTGATTTTTATGTTGACACCTCATCCAAGATGGCCGCCATCGAGGAACATAGTTTTACATAAGGACCCTATATGAAATACATTCAAAGATCTTCTATGTAACTACTGAGCCAACTGGAACTGAATTTGGTCATAACAATAGTCCAGTGATGGTCCCCTTCAAAGTTTGTGATTTTTATGTTCAAACCTCATCCAAGATGGCCGCCAGGGTGGAACATAGTTTAACATAATGACCCTATGTGAAATTCATTCAAAGATCTTCTTATCTGAAACTAATGAGTCAATTGGAACCAAACTTGGTCACAGTAGTCCATTGATGATCCACTTCAAAGTTTGTGATTTTTATGTTGGCACCTCATCCAAGATGGCCGCCAGTGAGGAACATAGTTTAATATAAGGACCCTATGTGAAATGCATTCAAAGATCTTCTTCACTGAAACTAATGAGCCAAATGGAACCAAACTTGGTCACAATAGTCCATTGGTGATGCGTTGGTACCTCATCCAAGATGGCCGCCAACGAGAAACATAGTTTAACATAAGGACCCTATGTGAAATACATTCAAAGATCTTCTTCTCTGAAACTACTGAGCCAATTGGAACCAAACTTGGTTACAATAGTTGACTTGTGGTCCCCTTCAAAATTTGTGATTTTTATGTTCATACCTCATCCAAGATGGCCACCAGGAGAAAACATAGTTTAACATAGTGACCCTATGTGAAATGCATTCAAAGATCTTCTTTGAAACTACTGAGCCAATTGGAACCAAACTTGGTTACAATAGTCCTTTGGTGGTTTCCTTCAAAGCTTGTGACTTAAGTTTGCACGTCATCCAAGATGGCAACAATGTTTGAATATCCTCTCAGAAACTGTAACATCTGGTGAACTGATGTATAGTATGGATAATAATGGATGGTCTCCTGGTGACAATGAATAAAACCAGTCACCAGATGAGCGATACAGGCTCATGTGAGCCTCTAGTTAGGTATGTGATGCTACTACTTTCTGTTTGCTAATTTTACAACTCACTGATAGATTTTTAGTTTCTATTTGTAAACCTATTTCAGGTTTTTGCCAATATTTAATGCTTTTTTATTTTAAGAAACCACTATTTTCACCAGGAGTTTCTTGTATAAGTAGGAATGGTTTTTATATTAAATAATGATTAGTCGCAATGTTAAATCAGTTTTTTGTCAGACATGCTTCTACTCCTACTTTTTCAGACACTATGTCATCTAGCAAATTTTACGATAGTAGAATTTTCTTGATATCTTTATTGATAATAATTAGATATTTTGTATGTAACTTGAAAATAATAAGCATGCTTTTATATTGGTGAAAAATTATATTTCCCGATTGGCTTAAAGAGGGTGACACATCATTTTGTATCCGACAAGGAAACCCATCGTTATCAGAATTTAACATGATAACGACCAAGTGGCCGTGACAAATTCAGAAGTGTCAACTAAAAATTCTAGTTACTTATGAAGAAGTAACAAATTATTTTACAAATTATTTAAACAGAAATCAAAAGACACCTAGCAGAGTTTCAATCAGAGTTTTCCACGAACACAAGAAAAGAAACCACTTTATCAAATTAGGAATATAATAATGCAAAAATATAATTCAAGAGAAAACTAACTATACAAAGTACCAGAAAATATCATAAGCAACGTATCTGGCCAGACCAATGTGCTAAAATCAATATAAAAACTTAATTAATGGTCACAGCACGAAATCCAGTGTATGAAAAATATTCCTTATAGAAATCTCGTTTGTGCCAATAACTTTTTCTGAAGAAAATACGGGCATGGTGACAAGAGTAATGATAAAACAAGATGTGTTTGTGAAACACTACATATGCCCCCAGATTTAACAGTAAAATATATAAAAATACCCAATTTCACCCCTTTTTGACCTCTGTGACCTTTACCTTTGACCTATTTTTTCGCATTTTTATGTTCCTCTTGACAAGACCTATACACTTGCCAAGTATTAAAAGTCTATCTTATATAGTTCAAAAGTTGTTGATTACGATAAAAACACCCAATCCAACCCCTTTATTCTGAAACAGATAAAGCCCCTTTGGGCCATTGTTTATTGGTAAAATGAATCTGTTTGAACATGCTATAAGAAATCTACAGAAAAATACTGCATCAAGATCGCACAAAAAATTTTAAAATTCATTTTTATACCCCGCCACACGTAGTGGCGTGGTATTATGTGATACCCTCAGTCGTGTGTCCGTCCGTCCCCCGAAGGTTTCCGACTGATTACTTTTGAACGGAATAACATACAGTCTTCAAACTTGGTATGTAGCATGTTCATCACAAAACTCAAGTCGAGTTCTAATATCGGTTCAGAGGTCCAAGGGGTTCTGGAGTTATGCCCCTTGATACTTCGAAATTTTGTGAAACGTGGCGGGGTATCATGTAATCTACCATTACTATTTTTTTCCGTTTGTCCCCCTTTGGGCTTCTTGTTTCTCAAAAATCTGTTGACATATTACAGTTGCGCAATTGTATTAGCAATAACATAAAACAAACCCCGTCTCAATAGAATAAATAATAAGGATTCTACGGTCAAATAGTCAAATATGTGAAAACAGCCAATTTCATCCCTTTTTAACCTTTGCGACCTTGTCTTTCGACCTGACCTAATTTGTTTTGCATATTAATGTTCCTCTTGACTAGACCTATACACTTGCCAAGTATGAAAAGTCTACCTTGCATAGTTCAAAAGTTATAGCCAAGGTTACAGTTTCGGACGCACAGGCAAACAGACAGACAGACAGGACAAAAACAATATGCCCCCGATCCTCGATCTGGGGGCATAGAAATGTCAAATTACAAGTAAAAACAAAATATCCGAATAAAATATTTAGTGAAAACATCATTCAATTCCATGAACTTGACTTCGTAGTAAAAAGTGATTAAACTTGCTAAAAGTGAATTCCTTTAATAATTCACTGTCGTGGTAAAGATATTCAGTGGACATGACTGCTATTGCATTTTAATATGCATGTATCTAGACAGGATTATTTGCACAAATGGATTCTAAAATACTTCGTTTATGGATCAATTTACCAAAGACTACATTAAGCAAAAACACCCAGGAATCTTTTGTCGTAGCTAAAAAATCATATTATCCCGTAACAGTGCCTTTTCACATCGAACCACATTCAGGAGTAAACAATTTCATTGGTTAGATAGTCAAGTAAAGTTAATCTAAGCGTCAGTCTGGGGAAAGGGCGTGACTTGCATATCCTTTTGTACAATATCAAAGAGTAAAAATGATCGATTTTGTTAACAAAATGGACAGCTACGAGGTAGAATGGTACGTTTCATCAATTTTTATTCCTCGGGATAGCCGTGCATGAACCCAGCCAAAAGTTGGCATACGCAAAGATTACTGGGCAATACTGGGATGAAGAAATAGACATTTAATATTAATTTTTAATATTTTGTTTATTATATCATCGGAAATCTAATTATTCTCCTAAAATATGCAGAGTATTATCTATATAAAACTTTTTCTCATAAATAAAATTGTCTTATTCGAAATCTGTTTTATGCGCTTGAAAGAATAAAATATTTCATCTTATCATTAACTTTGAAAAGACTTGACAACAAAGGTAAACATTGCAATTGACTTTTTTATCTTTTCTAAACGAGAATTCATACTCTATTGTTTAATTACCACTGGATTTCAGACTGGTTATGACCTTACAAAGTGTATTACACAAAACGTTTATACTGCCCATAATAAGAAAAGTGCAATAAACATGAAAATTAAATTCAAGTTATCTTACAACTTATGATATGTTGATATTGATATCATTATTGTCGATCTTAGAACAGCAAAACATATTGCTTCTCCTGAATATAGACGCCTATCAGGGCCAAATAACCAAACACCTTTCTGTCTGTCATTTTCATGACAATGTGAGAAAAACGTTGTGATAAAACTAAACATTGTGGATCATCACTGTTATTTATTGTTTTCCGTATAAACTCCAACCTTTGCCCTATTAATCACCACTTTGGCAATCACAATTATTACAATTATAGCCCCAACTCCAACAAGACCACATATTACAGCTACAATTATAGGACCCATACTACTGGTAGTATCTCCACTGCCTTCACCTGAAAAAAGTAAATATATACAATGTTATAAACCACATATTACAGCTACAATTATAGGACCCATAGTACTGGTACTATCTCCACTGTCTTCACCTGAAAAAAGTAAATATATACAATGTTATAAACCACATATTACAGCTACAATTATAGGACCCATACTACTGGTAGGTCTCCACTACCTTCACCTGAAAAAAAGTAAATATATATAATGTTATAAACCACATATCACAGCTACAATTATAGGAGTACTATCTCCACTGCCTTCACCTGAAAAAGGTAAATATATACAATGTTATAAACCACATATTACAGCTACAATTATAGGACCCATACTACTGGTACTGTCTCCACTGTCTTCGCCTGAAAAAAGTAAATATATACAATGTTACCCGTTGATGATATTTGTTATTTCAAAATGTTAATCAGCTTTCAACCTTTATGGTTAGTCTCTAAAATATTTTGTTCATGTCCGCAATGAAGAGACAATTGTCATTCCTATCAATATTTGCCAGACTTACGTGACTGAGGTATGTATACATGTGGAAATTGTCTCCACCAGACTGGTAACTGTAGAGCTTAAGGTACAGTGTAAAACCTACATCTTGCTACCAACAAACAGATTTCACATAAACACCGCAGCATATTCCGTTGATTATAGAATCATAAAAAGAGTGCTTAATAAAGGATTAGTTAATACGTCAGAAATCTACCCTGATAAAATCTGAATTATCTTTACAGCAATTTTACTTTTACTGAATACAGTTTCAATAGGATTTTTGGTAGCTCTAAAGGTAATTAAATAGGTTTTTCAATAGCAGTTTGGCCTTCAAGGTAGAAAGGTCACCAAATGCCCATTCATACATGTAGTTGGGTGTGTGCCAATTTACCTGATGTTGATTTCACCCACAGAGATAAAGTACATTTGAACTATTATTATGTATTGGAACAAACAAAGAGAAGGGATGAACTTTATATAGACCAAATTTAAACAGTAATAGTACAACTTTGTGATTTCTTATCTTATTGTATGAAAAAATGCACCTTTATTCTTGATTGGCTATTTCAGTATTAAAAACAAGTTTGGGTGAACTTGACTTGTTTCCTCGAATCTGTTGAAATTGACACCAGGTAAACTGGCCCATATCCAGGACAAATACAATGAATGGCCATGTGACCTTTCTACCTTGAGGGTCAAACTTCTATTGAGAAACCTATTGTAACTACCTGGAGAGCTACCAAATTTTCTATTGTGAGTGCATCAGGTAACAGGAAAATTGCTGTAATTCTAATTCGACGTTTTTTGTTAATAGTCAAACTTTATTAAGTAAGAATCAACAATTTCCAATATTAAACCAAAAAGTTTAAAGATAAAAACCTTACTATATTATTATAAGTGTATTGTATGATAAAATAATTACATTTCATGAATATTCATTTGAATTCCGTCAGTTTGATAGGTGAACATCTATCACGTGGCATATCAATGTGAAGTTGCACATTTGACCACGTGTTCACGTGGCGGATGAATTTGTAAAAATAGAATTCCAATGTACATGATGTACTTTCCTGTAAATAAAGTTGTTTTTCATATTCCGGGTTTAAAATGTAATTATAAGAATTGAATGCATTATTTTGAAGTTTCATAGGGACTATGAAAGGGTTGACCGGGCGCACATTACCGCGCTTCATTAAAAATGTGCTTCGGTCAACCCTTTCATATCCCAATGAAACTTCAAAATAATGCATTCAATTATTAAATGAATGATTTTTACACTTTGCATCATTCCGGTCTCTTCTGCTGCATATTTCATAAAACAGTTACAAGTTTCTTCTAGTAAAGGAAAGATAACCTACCTATATTTGTCATATGTCTGTGGATAACTTAAATGACTGTAAGCAAGCAAGTGGATTGTTTGCTCCTACTAATTATTTGCTGTTCCAGAACTGTTATCTAATTGTGCATAAATGAAATATTAAAAACGTAATTTTTAACTAATAATGGTGGTTGATTGATTTTGTGTTGTTGTTAATATAAAAGCAGATACAAATCCTTGCTTTCAGCTGTCTTTGTAAATGTGATAGTGGTTGAATATGTGTCGTTTTCTGTGTTTACATTTGTTGTATATGTGTCATATCATTTTGATAATTATTTAGCTCTGATTCCTAGCATAACTAATATTCCGACTTATCTTACTTTTTCCATTGCCTGGATCTGAAATAAAAGTTTATATCTTCGTTAATTGGATTAAATGCTTCATAATTTGCAATTTGTGTAACTTTGGCATAAAATAGACTTTACGAATTCCACATGTTATTTCATCTTTTTATTTGAACTTAGTGCTCAAGTGCAAGCATTTAGAATTTGAATTGCGTCGATTAAGTGAAATCATACGGATGGGCTGTTAAACATAAACAGGATTGGCATTAGAATATGTACCCCCCTCCCCCGTTGTTACTTGCAAATTCTCAAAGCCAGTATAATGAAAATGTCGCATATTGGAAATTCAAAACGCATAAGTGATAGGCTAAAGTTATTTTACAGTTGAAATTTAAAAAAATAAAACAGAACACTTGGCTATGTACATCCGGGCCCATGGAAGGAATTGCGAAGTAATTCCATAAAGGTCAAACAATTCATGGTGACAAACATAAAGTTTCCTCGGAGAATCCCTTCAGTTTTGGTATTTGTACCTTTGATTTGTCACGCCTAACATAGTCAAACTTCTTATTATTATAATTAATAGGCCCTAGAAAAACCTACCAACTGTGATATGAATGCTCTATAACTTATTATTATATCAGGCCCTAGATAAATCTACCAACTGTGATATGAATATAACCAGTCAGAGGTATACTTCACATATTGGAAACCATAACAGTTTATAGGATTCTATGGAAATATACCAGGAAGGAATAGTGAAATGATAATTTGATAAGAGTAAACTAATTCATGGTGACAACCTGAAAGTTGAGAGAATTTCTCAATATTTTGTATTTCGTATCTATCGTATGGCAGCATGTGTGTAGAAATAAATCCTCGAAAGAGATAATGCTGATAAATAAACCAGGCCCTTGAAAAATATTTCAACTGCGATATTTTTACTCGATTTATAGGACAACTGGCATGTAAATACATGGTTTTTCAAGCTAGAGTCACTCCCTTTGTCATAAATATTTTATTGGTAATTATTTATTGTGTCAAGTCGAGGTCTCGGGATGAAATGAAGCTGATATATTAAAAGTGGGATCATTAGGATTATCTAAAGACAACACAAGACAGATATTACGAAAAGTGGTTAATTAAATGCCAAAGCCCATTTCTTTTGCTCGCAATGTGAATCCTGTATGCGTCATCAGTCGCGAACTTTTAATTTTCGAAACTTATAATGAACAAATAATGTAGATGTTGTAATTGGCAACATGTAACCAAATTTTCTATACGAATTAACAAATACGAATGAAGCAAATGCTGGGTGAATTGTCCATACAATTTGAAAGCGTTTTTGTTCTTTTTTACGAGATAAGCTATATAGGCGATATTTATGCCAAGAACTGGCTACGGCTGACAGTGACCGTAAGACCACTTTACCCGTGACTTTGATTTACGCTTGTTGGTGATCCTGCATTCAAGGGGTAAATAAAGCATTTAATGTAGTTTATTCAACATATAGCAATGAATTCTGCTCAAACCGGTGCTAGGAGCCGTCTCGAACTTGCTATGATGTATGAATGCTAGCTGTTGAATGCCTCATTGGTACTTCAAGATGAAGAACAACAATAATAGCTTTGTTCCATTGCTTGGTTTAACAATATTCTTGTAGGGACTTTGGTTTAACAATATTCTTGTAGGGACTTTGTCTCATGTTATTTACTCCATATCCTTTCAATAAAATCATATAATAGAATATTAAAATTCTTGGATTTTACAAAAAAGACGAGAATCAATCCTCAGATTTCAAAACTTATCCGTGTTCAACTACTTTGTGAAGAGTTTTACTAAAACGTTTATTTATTTATTTTTTCTTAATTTCCTTTCTATTTTTGTTATTTATTTATCGAGATGTTCATTGTCATATTTTACTGCTGAAATACTGTTTTATGCTTTACATTTTCTGATTAAGCTGGCCTCTATGTGTTACAGTTATTTCAGCTGTGTACATATTGACAGCTATAGGCTTTTTCAAAAATCGTTTGGTCCGCTCTTCGGTTTTGGCATTTTAATACAATGAAACAATTCCGTTATGAACCGAATACGGCAGGTGTTGTTCGTCTTGAACACAGTTCATAACATTGTTCATAGTCATTGTTTACAGTGACACTGTACTAATTTTTATTAGAATTAAAATGTATTAAGAGTTTAAGTTGCATTCTGTTAGCCAACAGTACGAGTGATAACCAGAAGCAAAGAGAGTTTGTATCTCCAGTTGATGGGAGAGTTTCAAACATGGAAAAGATAACACCACACTTTATGAAAAGGGATATTGCATGATTTATTGTCTAACTAACCTGGTCGTTGTGTGTTACAGTTATTACAGCTTTGTACAGGCTGACAGCTAAAGCTATACCCAAGACTGGTACATGTTTCCCCAGTCTGACATGGATTACTTGTACATTGGTCTATATCTACATGATAAAATAATTACTTTTAAACATATATAATCAAACATTAAATAAATTAAACTTTGAAGTACTGAATAAGACATGTATAAAAAGCAGTGCTCGCTTGAATTTTTCCTTAATGAATTCCTGAATATTAAAACACTAATATACTTAGACACTCCAACAAGGTAAATACTATAATAAAGCGCGTCAAGTCCGTCTACATTTATAGAATCTGTTTTTGCGTGCCACATTGATCGCTAACATCTTCAGTCGTATCCGTCAGTGGTGTTATGTAAATATATTTTTCAGTGACACTGTAGAAAGACTCAATGCAGAAATAATATTTTGAACGATACAACTCTTTGGATATCAATTAAATTGACATTAAATTCTGATAGCGTTAGCTTCGTATTCCAAAAGGACCCCTGCCTGAAGCAGACAAACATCAGATATACTACAATTTAGTGTTACAATCCTGGACTCATTAAATGTTATATTTTTCTTGAGCCCTTTCCAAAGGTTGCGTCTGTTATTATATTAATTGCCCAATTGTTTAACATTAATTGAACAATAAAATAAGTTTAAATCATTATACTAATTATTTTAAAGTGACAAAGGAATGGTTTTAGATTTTGTACAATCCAACTTTAAATATTCTGCTCATAGATCATACAGGTAACACTTACTTGACAAGGGGTCTGTTGCAGTTCCATAGAATGTGAGAAACCAGGATTGCAATGTTACTACAAAAAACAAATACAACAACTTATTTCTCTCATTTGTATTAATCAAACTCTCTGAAATTAAATTTTCTCTTCATATTGTCTTTAGTAATGAGTCATCGATCATCAACTGTCTATTGCGCGGCATTTTTGTTAATTTTGTTGCTTCTACGTATAATAAGGATCACAAAGTCATCTTCAACAGTAGAAAGGAGGCAGTATGTTATGAATTACTAATGGTTTTGATATGTCATATATATATATTGAAATCAGCATGATTTACTCCTTGAAAAAAATCAAACACGTGTTTCCGGATAATAATGATATTTTAGATTGAACGATCTTTATTGATATCTATTATCAAAGGGTGGTTATAACAAAATTACCAAACAAAATTGTCAAAAACCGAAATTCATGGGACAAAAATGCAAAACAGGTGCAAAACTACAGGACAACTAGTCAACCGCAACGGTCCTTACTTGGTAATGCATTTCAAAAGAAATCGTTGGTTTAATAGGTTTCATGGCACGCCAAACCTCACCTACCGTCGCGGTACTGTCCTATAGCATTTAAACAGCAATTGCTTTTGAAAGGTCGTGGACAGTGAAACGGAATAATCATCCCAGTTATAAGTATAGAAAATGAATCTTGAATAACAGTTCGGGTCGAATCTTCAAATTTTTCAAAAAGGGTCCGGTATCTATGAAAAACTTTTTTAATGTCGTATGAGACGGAATTTTTTGACGCCTTGATTTATAAGGCAGTCACGGTGATAACTATGCCTAATGAGAAAGTCTGTATAATTGGCACAAGCTCACGCGTAATGAAGCAGGAGAAGTTTGAATATTATTGTCCTTGTTACAGAAATTGATAATTTAAAAACTAATGTCGTCCCTTTTGTCCTAAATCAATTTTAGTACTGAGATATCCATCTTCTCTATCAGTTTTTAAACATCTTTGAGTTATGGTCTTCCAAACTTTTAGATTTTATCTGCACTGAAGAAACATAAGTTGCCGATAAATTCACAGTAACTTCGGTATTTAGTTATTTTGTCAAATTCGAGATGTCAAGTCCAAATTGATATGTAGATCTAGTGGATTCTGTTGTTTCCTTTTATCTCTGGAGCAAAAGAGCAAAAAGCCGAAATCCATGGGACAAACATGCAAAACAGGTGCAAAACTAGCAAAAAGAGCATTAAGCAAAAGATTAGTTATTAATGTAAAGAACAAAATAAATGCATCTAAAAGTGAAATTGAAGGATCTAGAATCTTTTATTGCGCTTTTAGAAGTCACTGAAAAATTCAGTCTCGTAGGAATATAAAAACAAGTGTGTGAGTAGAGAAGCACAATTCGTGACCATTGGTAAACCAACTATAATAAATAGTCCCTCCAATTGTGACAAATATATTATAAATGAGAAACTAAATTATACTGCACAACTGTTTTCATCACAGCATACTTTTCAACTTGTTTTTTGAAAAAAAATGTTGATTTATAACCTATTACATCAATTTATTTTTAAGCGGCAAATTACGTTCCTTTTAACTCTTTAATATTTTTAAGAAAAACACTGGGATCATCAACGAAACTAAATAAATAAAGGTAAAATAGGCCTCAATTAAAAGGTCAAAAGACCAAAATTAGTCTTTTTTGATTTTCAAATTTTTTTTTTATAATTATAGTAGCCTTCATGTTTTCTGAATTTGATATGAAAATATTTATTTTGCCACAAAATGCAAAAGAGATAACAAACAAGTCATTCCAACACATGAAAGTCTTCTCCCATATACAATACAATTACAATAAAAGTAGAACAAGTTAATTTAAGACATATATGAATATGCACACATTCTAACTGAATATGTCAAAGTCGAGAAAACATCTCGGGTTACAACAAGAAACTGTTAAAATGTAACGTTTTTCTGCTATGTTACAAACTCTTTCATTATATATATGACCAATCTAATGCTACAGTTAATAACAATTTGCTTACTTGTGGACAAACCCCGATGGGATTTAAGTTTAATCGTCCATGATCCGATTGGACTTTCCCGCCAGAAATGAACGGACATAAATGTCCACGTTAAAGAGCCTGGTGACGCAAACTCAACAGCATCAGCATTTCTGTAATGTAGTAAGTGACTTTGTGTCCCCGCTGGTGAAACAAGATAGATTTCCGATACTCCTCGATATCTGGTATATGTGAAGGACACCGTCACCGTCACATGCTCTAAAAATACTACAGTGGAGCAATCTGATTGCGCAACATTTTTAACATTTGATGAGAATTCGGAACCGGAGGTAGATCTGAAAAACAAAAACCTTCTAATGTGTATGTAAGAGATAAATGAAAATAAGTATTCTGAAAATATGCCATTAAATTTGACACAGTTCAAATTTCTAACTACATTTAAAACTTACATATGAAGATCATGTCTAATGATGTTAAAATATACACAGAATGTTTGTCTATATGTTGTAATCGTCCACTAGCTTAAGGCACTAGTGCTTTTGTCGGGCAAAGGATGACAGAAACTGTAAGAGTACTTTGCCAGTTTAATTAATGTTTGTTGCAATCCCGCACTATATATTATAAAGACATTATCCAGTAAAGACATGGATGTAGCGTTGCTCGACAATTAGCAAAGAATTTCGGTCAAACCGGTACTAGGGGCTGTCTTGAACTTACTATGAGATATGAACAAGAAAGCCTCATGGTGACTTCAAGATGAAGAACAACAGTAAAAGCATTGTTCCTTTGTTTGTTTTTTACCATGTATTTGTAGAGACTTTGTCGCATGTGCATTTTTCTCCATATCCTTTCATTTACCATTTACGACAGGAGTTTGTCTCTCCTGCAGTGTGGAGTGGGTAAAGAGACTTCCCGTGCGAGAAATGTATGCCCTCTATATATTTCAGTTATGGATTACTTGTTCGTGAGAGAATTTCTCGTATGGAGTATATACTATTCATACTTTCAAGTTTGTAATTTCGAAATGTAATTCTGACCACCTGTTTAAAGTGCCCACATCTCACTATTTTAAAACGCTAAGTTTTCTTACATTCGACGTGATTAGTGCCCTGTGTTTGTCTATATGTTCAAGACTCATTGTTGAAGGCCTCATGCTGACTTCAAGATGAAGAACAACATTAAAAGCGTTGTTCCTTTGCTTGTTTTGTACCATGTATTTGTAGAGACTTTGTCTCATGTGCATTTACTCCATATCATTATATTCACCACAGAAACTCGAATCGCATGTTTTAGTCGTTGTGCCTTGTTTTTCCATCGTTCATCATTTTTTTCGTATTTCTTCTACACTTCGACCACAAGCTTAAGAATGACTTGATATTCGGTATTCCTTTCACGGAAGTCACCGATATTGGAGCTTGAAGACGGTAAAGTTCCAAGCTCTTACTTCAACAATAGTGAACTGTATTTGTTACTATAATCGTTAGAATCATGCAGTCCCTCAATATTTGCTGTGAATTTCTAAATCCCTTCAATGAAAAAAAAGATCTATTCTTTTTAAGCTGTTCCAGACAAAGTGTATGCAATTATCTACAGAACAGAGACGTACCGAAAAAAATGCTTGAAAACGCATCTTAGGCTTTCTGTAGATTTGAAATGTATCTGAAACTATCTGTAAATACTACATACATAAAACATTAGCTGTAGATGTAGTAATGTATCTGAAGCTATTTGTAAATACTACATACATATAAAACATTAGATGTAGATGTAGTAATGTATATGAAGCTTTCTGTATAAACTACATATATATAAACATTAGCTGTGGATTTAGTAATGTATCTGAAGCTATATGCAAATACTACATACATATAAACCTTAGCTGTAGATGTAGTTATGTATCTGAAGCTATTTGTAAATACTACATACATATAAACATTAGATGTAGATGTAGTACATGTCTGCTGAGGTGGTACATTAATCCATTCTGTTGCCCTAGTAACTAACCCTTCAGCATTCATTAGTCCAAATCCCAGAACTTGGCTGTCTGCCATAAAAGAAATGTAACGAACATAAGAATGAGATGAATTGGTTTTTCATCATTTCAAAAACATGTGATATTTATCAAAACTAGAAGCTCTTTATTTTCTAGGATTGTCTCAACCCTTTTATTGCGTTAGTTTCGTCTGTGCAACTAGTTCAAGTTAATACAGTCAAGTTTAGGAGATAAGTTTCTTAAAGTGTTGCTCTCACTTCATAAATAGTCAACTTTATTTTAAA
>MJUU01015481.1:8540-21269 GCA_002080025.1 Modiolus philippinarum | reverse complement strand
AATATCCATGATAAATTTCAGAAGGCTGGGATATTTGGTTCCTGAGAAAACTGTGACAGAAATTTTTTGTGACCCTGATAAGTAAAAAATTTTCTAAGTTCCGTCCAACAGGAAGTGGGCATACAAGAGATCCCAAACTCTCTTACACGGTATAGGTCCCCCATTCTGATACACCATATTGAATTGTAGAAGGCTAGGATTTATGGTACCTGAGAAAAATGTGACAGAAATTTTTAAGACTCAAAAAAAGTTCCGTCAAACAGGAAGTGGGCATGTGAGAGACG
Source organism: Modiolus philippinarum (assembly GCA_002080025.1). NCBI lineage: Eukaryota > Metazoa > Mollusca > Bivalvia > Mytilida > Modiolidae > Modiolus > Modiolus philippinarum. The sequence goes on along the minus strand of MJUU01015481.1, from coordinate 20,985 downwards.
CAAAACTCACGGTATAGATCCCCATACTGATACTCCATGCCAAGTTGCACAAGGCTCCGATACAATGTACATGGTTCCTGAGAAAAGTATGACAGAATTTTTTTGTGACGCCGACTCGGACGAAGACGCCGACGACGACGACCACGCAAGACGACGGATAGTGATCCCTTTATGTCGCCACTGCGTGAACGCAGGCGACACAAAAAGAATGTTTTTATCAATTTATGATACACGTTTCCAAACCCTTGATAAAGAAGATTTTCAGTGAGACAAACATAATGTTTGCATCTAACTGACATTGTACAGAAAAAAATAATCAAAGCGCAGTCTGCACTGAACGGGAGATCGAGTTTTAGGAAAACTGTGTGTCAATTAACGCCGACAGGTAGCAAATTAACTTAAAAAAGTAATTGTTTCTGAAATGCATATTCACATCTCTTTTAAAGACTGGTACAGCAGAATACAATAAGTAGACTGATTCCGAAAAAATAAAAATGAATGGTTTGGATATTTACTCTGTTATTATCCAATAATATTGAATTGAGAGAAAGTTAAGTGTTCAATGCTTGCACATGTAATAAAGTTGAAATCGATGATCAGTCCATAAATATTTTTTTATCGAAATATGTATGTTTAAGACATTTATGGATAATCAGGAAAGCTTATCCAAAGCAAAGGAAACATTAAAAAATAATAATAATATAAACCAAAAATAAATAAAGATTCTACAACCAAATATAAGATAAAAAAAAAAGAAAACAGAAGGGAAACGGGGAATGTGTCAAAGAGACAACGACCCAAAGGGGAGCAATAACAACTCAAAGCCACCATAAGATCTTCAATGAACGGTGAGAAAACCCCAAACCCAACGGCAGGTCGGAGTCGGCCCCTGAATAAAGAGTAATCAAGTTTTTTTTCCCTTTTCCTGCAGCAGCTATAACCCCTAGATTTTTGATTTATTGTTTAATGTTTATCATGCTATAAAAAACATACAGACAAAAAATTGCATTAAAATCTGACGGAAAAAAAATTCCATTTGATCCCTATTGTGACTCTTGTTTCTCAAAATGGTTTACGCCACCTCAAATTCGAAGAAAAATCAAGCTGCACAATTCTGTAACCTATAAAAAAGAGCAAATTCTGTCTCAATAAGGTAAATAGTTAAGATTCGAGAGTCAAATATGTGAATACACCCGATTTAACCCCTTTTTTTACCTCTATGTAACTTTAAACTTCCACCTGACTATTTTGTTTTGTGCATTTATCTCCCTCCTTACTGCACCTATGCACATGCCAAGTGTGAAAAGTCTATCTTAAATAGTTCAAAACTTTTAGTAAACATTAAAATTTCGGACGCACAAACAGACAGGAAAAGAAGCAACAAAATACCCTTCCCCTGATCTTCGATCTGAGGACATAATTATCTTCACAACTAGAAAATATAATTCATAACAATGGACACAATTTAAAATGACCTTTCAACAAATGTCACTCTTTACATTCTTTAGCAATGGGTTGATTCTATTGACCATATTTCCATTACATATAGAAAAGTCCCTATCATTTTGTCATTAAACAATATTTTAAAAGTACATGGCCATTTAGGGCTTGCTATATGGTGTGAGATTCCTCACTGTGTTGAAGACCGTACGATGACCCCTAGATGCTTTGTTTTGAGTCGTTTTAACCTGGATATGGAATGTTGTTTCCTTGATATTTACCCCAATTCCTTTCTTTTTCATATGTATAGACAAAAGTCTGCTTTTATCGAAAATCGATAATATTGGCATAAATCTTCATCACTAGGGAATTATATATAATATGAAAGAATTAAAATTGCAGTGCTTTCTTTGGAAATGCCCAGTGCCATTTGGGAAGATCAACTCCCCAAAACTGGTTCATTAATGATTTACGGCAGATGAACAAAAGCTGTCATAGGTATATTCTTATATTGGGTTAGAAAAAAAATTTCTCAGTGCTTTGCCTTCACGAAACCATTCATCAAAATAGTGTTCCATAATCACAAAGTAAAACGTTGTTTACATGTATTGGTTAACAACATTCTGCGAAATTCTACGAACTTTGAACCAAAAGGCTACACGGTAACACCCCGGGGTTTAAACTCGTTACATGGTTGTTTAACCTATATTTTACCTTGATTACAAAAGAACAATAGACATACATGTGGCACATCAAAAAAAAAGTGTACATTAGCTGTAAAAATTTTCATTGAATATGTCTCGTGTAGTTTTCTCTATGTTGTTTTATTTTAAATGCAATAAAATACATTCTTACCAATATCAAATGTGTTGTCCGTATCCGCAACTACAATTGCAACTGGACTTCTTAATATTTTATCAAGAGATATTAATCTAATTAGTTTTTGAAGGAAAAATTCAATAGCTTTATGAAATACGTCTTTTGCTTTAAAGCATTTATTGGCTATTTCAATGTGTATAAGTAGACATTTATTTTCTGCTCCTCGAAATTTAATATCAAAATTCCCTTCGTTAAGTCTTTGTTTTATTTCCTCCAATTTCTCAATAACGTTTGGAACGTCCATATTTGGATCTCGTAGGTATATGGAACACCTTTGCACTCCTAAGAAAAAACAAGAGCACATAAATATGAATATTCAAGAGTCGATTTGTCGACTAACACTTAATGATATATTTTTCTCAGTTATCAAGTCATGTACGAAAATTAGTTACTTTAAAATTTGAGAAAAAAATAAAATCTGTTATCAATCTCATGGCTAATTGTTGCCATGATTAAGCAAACATTACACCCACAGTTCGGCGGCTGCATCTATCTCTATTGTCCACTTAGTAGACGAGATTTGTAAAGAGATCTGTTCAACAACTTTGTTAACTTTTATGAATAGCTTAAAGCAAACTACTAAATGAGTATATCGCCAAAAGAGTTTCAATGTATATAGGACGTTTAAAGGATTCCCATTATAGCTCAAATAAATCTATGTTCTGCTGACGCAGCAATCTTTATTCTACGATACACATCAATGGCTTTTGTGATCTTTGTTACTAGTAAACAAAATACAATAATTGGAAAGCTATTAACTTGTCATGCAGGTAGCTGATCGTTTTTTTTTCTTTGTCACATTTTTGATAGTTGGGACGGTTATTGTGTCATCTGCATCAAAATATTGCAAGCATTTTCGCCCACCGTATAAAATTACTCTCGCTTGTGCATTTTGCTGAAAAGGAAATACTTTTTAGACAGAACTTAAGACTTTTTAGGGTACTTTGGTTTCCATGGTCACATGCACCTATTCTATCAAATGTGTGACTTGTCAACTCAAAGCTCTATGGAGGCAAGCAAGCTTATTTTTTTCTAATGCTCCTGATGAGAGGTAACTTCTTGAAACATATGTATAGCATATAAAAATGCAACTCTGGCATTATTCATTTTGAAACCACTGACCCTAGGACGAGTGGTCATTGAGGATATTTACTATACCAGTGGTAAGAATTGCCTAAAACTAAAATATCTACCCTATGTTTTATAAGAATTTTTTCAAAATGCAAACCACTTAAACTGTTGAGGCTTCATTTCGTTTATTGCATTCCGTGCATGTCATTTGTACTGCAAATTGGGATATTTACATGTAGGGAAATTTTTGCGGTTTTGTGCTACTAAAGTAAAATATGCATGTTTTATTTTGAAGGGTATTTGGTGGGAAAAGCTGCGCTTTATTTCATAAACGACTGGAAATTGTGGAAGAAATAGTTCAAACGATACCGAATCCAAGGACAATGGCAACAGCGGAAACACCAAGAAACAAAGAAATAACATGAGTACTGCACAGTAAAAAAAAAGAAAAATGAAGACACGAATACAAAAATGAACAACCCAATAAAAAACCATGGGTGAGACCACATTTTTTGGTTGTTTTTTACCTTGACCTACAGAAACTTTTTAGCGAGACTTGGACACGGAAGAGATATAAACGATCAGAAATCGGTTGAAAGTTGTTCATTCATTTCAATTACAGTTAGACATATATTTTTATTGATTATGGCCAAATTGCACTTGCAACACTTACTGATACCTTAGCGAATTTCCAAATGGATGTTTCATACTTTGACACGGCTGTCATCCCTTACGCCGATGAAACTTGATATAATGAAAAGCGAAAGAACTTACTGGGAAAAAGAAATGTGTCAGTCAAAATGATCAATATAAGTCTATCGTTTAGAACAACCAAAAAAAAACAAAAAAAACAAAAAAAAAACCATTTTTTAAAGGGTACAACATGTTGGTCAAAATTACGAAAGGCAATGTTGAACCCTACTGACTTTTGGAAGATTTGCAACACATTTTTTGCTTTTTGGAAAAATGCATTTGCTTAGTGTTCAAAACTTCTGTCAAAACCTATATTCTTTATATAATGCTTAATAATGATAGGTTTGCTTTTTGTACTAGGTAAACGATAAATACATAAAATATGATTTTGTGCATTTTTCATCTAAAAATAATCGTGAGGGATGAGGTGATGAAATTTCAGATCGTGAAGGATTAAGCTTAACCAATTGTACGAAATTTTGTTTGGTTCATATATTCAGCAATATTACGATGCTTATTAGCAAAATGCACATTTGACGATTGTAAGATGCTGCTTTTAAGTATTTTCCAAAGTGCATTAGTGTTTGTTATTGCATTATCCTTGTTACCGCGGGATCGTTTAGATCGTTTTCCAGTTATGTATAGTCATTCTTGATTTGCATATAAAATATTAGTGAAATTCTGTCACCAATTGATATTGTACAATTTCTATTATCTAAAGGAAGTGAAACAGAGTTTAGTTTGCCATATATATAAAGACCTAGCTTATTATTTGTTGTGTGATACTTTTAATTTGTTTAAACGTTCTAAAACATTTTTCCTTATTTGCTGAAGTATCCGCCTTAGTTTCTGGTGCCTGTTTCGCCTTTTATTCAAATATAAGTTGCTTCTTCGAACGAAATTATTATTAGCAGGCACAGTTTCAAAATTCATCACATTTATACACTTACATCCAGAAACCTATTTACAAACTTATACTCCCTGACGATCATCCTTCACGATCATAAAAAGGTGTAACGTACTCCCTCACGATCTGAAATTGCACTTTTTAAGGCATAGTCTTTTTTTTGTCTTCTATTTTGGAAATAAATTTTTAGATACAATTTTGCATATAATATTGTAGTTATGAACACTGTATGGACATACAAATAAATATCAACCAAATCTTTACAATCTTCAGGGGTCCAATCGAATTGGTAAGTGCAGCGTGTATAATGGTAAGTGTTGCCAGGGATGACTGACGCGCCCCGCTTCGGCAAAAAAGGTCAGTTGTTGAGATTGTCTTATCGTTGTGCATTTGCACAGTGTATTCTGTAATTATTGCGTTTCGGCTCTCCTTCCATTTGAAAATCGATACGTGTTTTACTTTAATACAAATAACGCTTTCTAGAAAGCTATTGAATGAAAACCGACGAGGGGTAGGTCAAAATTTTGAACACTCAATTTTCATCTTTCGATTTCTATACATTCAACCCATTATATATTACGTTTGTAGAATAGAATTGGTGCTTGTTGATGGGAAAACATGTCTTTCTGTTTATTTTCGACATTACTTCAAATTTTGGTAAGTGCAGTGAGGTGCACGCCAAAATTGTGGTCGGTGTCAGCTATTTTAAGGCTGTACGTCAGGGTTCAAAAACAGTCGGGTAGTTTTTGAGATGCTTCAATGTTTTATAAACTCATATTATAAAAGAGTGCGGTAAATAAAATATAAATTGGGCCACTGCTCACAATTTTTCTCCTTTTATTGTTGAGGTCATTGTTGAAATGTTTAAAATACATAGGAAAAATGAAAGGATATGGAGTGACTGTACATGTGACAAAAACGCACACGATACATAGAAAACTCCAGTTTATCAAGGACAGGGCTTTTATTCCTGTCTTCATCTTGATGTCGCCTGAGGGTCTTTACCAAAATGTTTATCAGAAACAACAATGACTGACTTTGTGTCGCTTGCCTTTGCACTGAACTTTTCTTAAACAAAACGAATGGTGGGGGATCATTGAGCTTATATCAAATGATTTCATGAATTAAAATGTTCCGAATTATATCTTTGTCGATTATTTTTAAATGACTTCATTTATTTTTTTAATTTTCACATAAAATTATTTTATAATATATACAAACATATCGACGTTATAAACATGTCTATATGTAGAGAATTGGAACCATTGCTTTTGTTTTTACAAAATAAGAATTGTCATTTTTTAAAGAAATACCAATAGAAATGAATTAAAAATGTCTGAAGACTCCCGTACTTCGTTAATCAAAAAAAGGTGTATCCGAGACAAATTGTTTTACATGACTCTGGTTGTATAAGTCAGTATAGACTATTTCTCGATTTTTTGAAAACATTAACACATCTTAAATTCTGATACAAGAAGATAAGACCCACATCAATATTTGGTTAATAACGGTTATTACACTGTTGCCAGAGAGTGGAAAATAACTGTTTCTGCACTATGTCATCTATTTAAATACGGGGGAGCTTGGTCACAATACAAATATTTTTACGATTTAACTCAAAGATTATAGTTATTCATTAAAAAATATTTTAAAAAATCCGCTGTTACACAGTGGTAACGTATTGGGGTAATATTTCCAAATTATTCTATTATAGTAACATATGCTAAATTGATTACCAAAAGCAATCAAATCGAAAACATGCCTATATCGACTGCTTACCACTTTAATTTCATTATTTCGGGGAACTGCTCATAAAATGTGTCATAAGAGCTTCCTAACATAAAACTGTAGTAGGGGTTGTGCGAACAAACCATGTAACCTATATGGAAGGACGGACGGATAAACAAAGATAATTCAATTTGCCTCCGAATTTTTGTTGCAAGGCCATACAAAATTATGCAGTTTAGTAGGCACTTTAAGAAATACGATACGGGTAGCACTATAGAATATCAATTAACTTATCAGATAACACTTTAGACCGAAAGTCTAACTTATGCTTCATCAGTTACTAAGATTGCGAATTAATCTACACTTTTTATATATAAATTGATTGTTTATAAGGCGGCCGGTAATAAACAGCAGTAAGAATTTATTCATTGTAATAATTTGATGCAGGTGTTCGTCAAGGTGATAGTATCAATCCTAATATGTTTTTGTCTATTTATGAAAATCGCTAATAATGATTTTTAATTCATACTGAAGATAGAATCGGGTTAACTTTATTTTAAAAATAATCACCAGCCACCTGACAAAAAAAACTCTTTTGAATGTGTTTCCAATGTTAGACGATGCTAAAAATTGGCAGCAATCCTAAATGAAATGTGTACCTGTCAGATTCCATTGTTGAAGGATTCGTCTAAGGACCATTGTGAACTAGTTTTGTCGAATTAGTTGTTTGAAAGAAATGTCTACGATAAATTCAATTCTTTGTGGGTATGCGTCAAGGTGATATTCGATGCTTAAGTATGCTGAGCATTATCTTGAATCCTGACTTAAGTTAATCTAAATTTACTTATACAAATATACTACTCACCAGCCATTATAAACAGATAAAAAATTTAAGGATCGATTATATCATCGTAGATGTGTGTCAGAATGATATAATCAAACATAATATATCCTTATTATCTATTTGTGATGATTGTCAATCATGATTTTAAATTCAGTTTAAAGGTAATACCAGGTTACTTAGTCTGTGTTTATATCTTTAGAATAATCACCAGCAATTAGACAAAGCAAAATCTGTTTAAAGATGTAATTCCATATGCTACAATGATAAACTAATCTCCCAATTCGCAGCAATTGATGAAATGCGTACATGCAATCTACATTTGATGAAGGGTCCATTTAATACCGATTGTGACCAAGTTTGCTTCCAATTGGTTGTTTGAAAAGCCGACAGTTAAGATCCTTAGCATGTATTTAATTCGATGTATGTGTGTGTCAAGGCAGAATATATTTTTGTCTACTTAAATTGACCGCTAATTTTTAATTTAGACTTAAAATAATGTCAGGCAACTAATATTGTATGAAAAGATATGGAATAAATGAACATGAAACCATAACACATATGTTAACTCCAACTGCAATAATTTTAATGAGCTGTATGGCCATTTCGGAAATTAATTCCTCATCAGCAGCACTAGAACCCAAACAAAGAAAATCCAAGTAAGTCTCAACAAACGTTAGTGAATTACAAACATTTGTTCAAGTTAAGAGACCATCTAAGGACCATTGTAACAGAATTTTGATTCTAATCGGTTGTTTTGAAAAGCCGGCGATAAAACCCTTAGAATGTATTTAATTCGATGCACCTGTTCCTAAAGGTGATATAATCGTGCCTAAAATATTTTTCGTATATTTTTGATGATTGGATCTATACTAAATTCAGATTACTTCGTTTGTGCTTATATCTTAAAATAATCACCAGACAAAATAAACCTGTAAGAAAGTTTCCATAGGTTACAATTTCAAACTAAGCTATTATATCACAGTTATCTTTGGTGAAATGGGGACCTGTGAAATGCCTATGTTGAAGGGACCATCTAAAGACCATTCTTAACAAGTTTAGTTCCTATTGGTTGTTTCAACGGTCGACGAAAAACTCTTAGAATGTACATTATTCAATGTAGGTGTGCGTCAGGTTGGAAAAATCGATCATGATATATTTGTTGTCTATTTATGTTGATTGCTTATCATGATTTTGAATTCAGACTAAAGTTAATTTCAGGTTACGTAATTTTTAAAATAATCTCTAGCCAACAAACAAAAATCCATCTTTCGGAATGTAAAAATATCTGTAAGTTATTGAAAAAAATAGATCAATGAATTCAACAACACATTTTCCTTTCTACTACCGGTTTCACTGCTCTCTGCAGATTTTAGCCTAAATAATTGTCTAGGTAGCATGACCGGAGATCTCGATAAACCATTTTGGCAGGTTACCTTGGTTGAAAATCATTTAAATTGTTAAGAGTTGATATGTCCGGCAAGTTTAAAGTGGAGTGTTTATTTTTTTTTAAATGAAGTCCTTTTTTGAAACCCCACGATTCCCTTGATATGATAGAGAAAAATTATAGATAAAAAATGTAAATTAATGTTAATGAACATTAAATTTCTTATTCCTGTTTCCATGTTTTCATTGTAAAAAAAGAATAAAAAATCATAAGTAAAGGAATTTTTTATTCTGATTAACAATATAAGGAAAATATGAAAATTTCTACAGCATGCCGTAATTTTATTTGCTACTTTTTATCATTTCAAATCGCAAAAACATCGGCGGTATGATGAGGTCACTTTAAAGAATAACAAAAAATGTTTGATTTTCACTCTTTTCAAACTTCGGTTAATCAACCTAAGTATTTCTTTACTTTAATTCGCTATTTTCAAGCTAGATTCACAGCAGACTGGAACATTTACAGTAACACTATTCAATAAACAAACAATGCGTGGATATGGAGTAAATAATCATCAGGCAAAGTCATTTCAATTAAATTTAACTTGAAGGAACTAAGTCTTCTTGACATAAATAAAGCTGTATGGACATTTTTCACATATTTGACGCGTTTCGATATTTTGCATAATACAAATGTATGCTCCAGTCTGTTATTCTTTCTGTTACCTAGCGTTCATTTTCAATATTCCAGAACAAAATACAACGGTGCTGTCACCTTCTGCAAGTTAAGTGTTTGGTTCAAAACTATGCAGTCGTTCATTTTTCTTCGGAAAAAGGATGAGAAAAATGCAGATATCTTTTTGTAAAAAATATTTCCCTAGAATTGGACTTTATTGAACTTACCAATTTGCCGCACAGCACACTGCACTTACCAAAATTTGAAGTAATGTCGAAAATATACAGAACGACAAACAGCCTTATGAAAAAAAAATCTTCGACATGTTTTTCCATCAACAAGCACCAATTCTAGACTACAAACGCAACATTTAATGGTTTGGATGTATAGAAATCCAAAGATGAACTTTGTGTGTTTTAAAATTTTGACCTACCCCTCGTTGGTTTTCCTTCAATAGCTTTCTTGAAAAAGTTATTTGTACTAAAGTAAATACACGTATCAATTTTCAGATGGGAGGAGAACCGAAACGCAATAATTGCAGAATACACTAAGCAAATGCACAACGATAAGACACTCTCAACTACTGACCTTTGGTTGCCGAAGCGGGGCGTGTCAGCCATCTTTGGCAGCACTTACCAAAATACACGCTGCACTAACCATTCAATTGGACCCCTTGATCTTGCAAAAATATGCCTTTTTACGTTTTATAATACTTGAAAATGTTGATGACGATATCGCCTTTTGCAAATGTGAAAGACTGAAGACTTTTAAACTTTTACTTCGAAACATTTCTTTTATCTAAGTTAAACCATTTTGACGGACATAAATATTTTAGGAATAACTGCCCTAATGAAAAGATATTTTGAAATGAAATATGACCTTATAAGATTTCTCTCGATAAACATCCCTCACGATGGTACCACCAAATCCCTCTCGATCTCATCTCAAGGCTTAACCGCCGTTAGAAATCCCCCACGATCATTTTTATCGGCGTCACCGAATTAAAGTCGTGATTGTAGTATTATTTAAAATTTTGAGGCGCTTTGAACGTATGTGCCTGATACGCTAAAATAAAACTTCATCCATATTTTCCTAATTTACGGTAATGCATTTGACTTCTTTTTTTCGATAGTTTTAGAAATGAGTACTTCTTTTAGCCTATGTTTGGAGCATGGCTCCCCACATTATTTGATTTTATAGTGCTGCTGATGAGATGTGACTCCTTAATTGAAACACGTGTACAGCTGTATAACAAAATTTACTGTTTATTATGCAACTTGGCTATTTCATGACTAAGAACAACGCAACTTTCTTGATTTTGACTGACATTTAACCAATAACATTACTAAAGTAAATACCAAAGATTCAATCATCATTAGCTTTAAAAATAACTAAATACCGAAGTTACTGTAAATTCACTTTCTGCATATGCGCATTTCGACAACTTATGTCTCATTAGTGCAGATAAAACCTAAACATTTGGAAGTCCATTCACCAAAATGTGCAAAAGCTGATAGAAAACAAATAACCAAAAGGATCTAAATTGGAATCCAAAGTTCAGCTAAGGACAGATCTGTGCATGAGGGAGATACTCCTTAGTTTTAAACAAAATTTTGTAAAATTTAGATATTGCAAGGTTCATTAAAATCGGTCTCCGGGTCAGCACCGAAGTACTGACTACTGGGTTGGTGAATGCCCTTGGGGACTAACAGTCCACCAGCAGAGGCATCGGCCCAGTGGTAATAAATAACAAAATACCGAAGCTACACTTTAAATTCACTTTCTGCATATGCGCATTTCGACAACTTATGTCTCATCAGTGCAAATAAAACCTAAACATTTGGAAGTCCATTCGCCAAAATGTGTAAAAACTGATAGAGAACAAATAACCAAAAGGATCTAAATTGAAATCCAAAGTTCAGCTAAGGACAGAGCTGTACATGAGGGAGATACTCCTTAGTTTTAAACAAAATTTTGTAAAATTTAGATATTGCAAGGTTCATTAAAATCGGTCTCTGGGTCAGCACCGAAGTACTGACTACTGGGTTGATGAATACCCTCGGGGACTAACAGTCCACCAGTAGAGGCATCGACCCAGTGGTAATAAATACCAAAATACCGAAGTTACTGTAAATTCACTTTCTGCATATGCGCATTTCGACAACTTATGTCTCACCAGTGCAGATAAAACCTAAACATTTGGAAGTCCATTCACCAAAAATGTGTAACAAGAGGCTCTCAAGAGCCAGTATCGCTCACCTGGACTATGGCTGACATATGTAAAAGGCATTTCCAATAGGAAAAACAAAACATAAAATTTAGTAGAATACTTTTTTTTTCTTAAATTACAGTATTCTTGTTTGGTTTCCATGGCAACCCAAAGATCCACCATCCATTACAACCCATAACAGATCACTATTAAAAAAAATTGGGCAGGGGTTCCCCTTATAATCAAGGTATCTTACATATTGCTGAAATTAAAACATTCAGACCACAATTCAAATAAAAATTCAAAAAATTGCGCAGAGGTTCCCCTTAATATCAATAAGGCCATTATAAAAACTATGTTCCAGATGGTGGCCATCTTGGATGAGGTACAGACCTGCCAGATACATTTTTTGGATGGGACCACCTAAGCACCATTGTGGGACCATTGTGGCTTAGTTTCGTTCTAATTGGACAGGTAGTTTCTGAGAAGAGGATCTTTGAATGTATATTCCATAGGGTCCAATGTTAAAACTATGTTCCCACTGGTGGCCATCTTGGATGAGGTACAGACCTGGCGGATACCTTTTTTGGAAGGGACCATCTTAGGACCATTGTG
>MJUU01015478.1:41608-53504 GCA_002080025.1 Modiolus philippinarum | reverse complement strand
TTTAAAGAATTACAGGAGATTTTCTACAAATTTATATGGGATAATAAACCTGATAAGATTAAGAGAACTGTTATGATAAATGACTTTGGAGATGGTGGTTTAAAGGTACCACATATCCAATCCTTCTGTTATTCATTGAAAATGTCATGGCTCAGTAAATTAATTGATCCCCTAAACTACTCGCCATGGAAAACATTGTTATTGGGCACTTTAGAAAAAATATGGAGGCGATAAAGTCTTATTTCTGGATAAAGGGGGTATAAGGTGGATATCTACAAAACTGAACAGATTCTGGGAAGATATTTTTGTTAATTTTTCAAAAATTGTTGAAACTGATAAAGAGATTCAGTTACAAAATACAAATGACATTCTATCACAACCTTTATGGTTAAATAAGAAGATTAAAGTAAAAGAGAATATGAGTATTAATACGAACTATTGCAAAAATGGGATATTCTTTATAAATGATTTAATGTCAGACAATGGAAGGTTTTTAAATTTTACAGAGTTTTTAGATAAACATGGAGGAAATCTTTCCACCAATTTTATTGAGTTCTATGGCATTCTTAATGCAATTCCAGTAGATTGGAAGAGAAGCCTGGTAGGGAAAGAAAAATTGGACATTGTTATTAGTAGTTTTGTTGAAAAATTAAAACATCTNAAGAAACCTAGTAAATATTTTTATAAAACCTACCTTGAGAAAATGAAAGAAAATCCCAATTCTCAAGATAAATGGAATTATATACTTGGCTTAAATATTGAAAATTGGGAAGGAATTTTTTCATTACCCTTTTCTATAACCCGTAATACACTTCTGCAAAATTTTCAGTTTAAGCTACTGCATAGAATACTTCCAACAAATACCTTTTTGTACAAATGTAAATTAAAGGAAACAGAACTTTGTACTTTTTGTTTTGAAACACCAGAGACATTAGTTCATTTATTTTGGGAATGTTATCATTCAAAAAATTTCTGGTTGTCCATTTGTAGCTTTTTTGAAAATCATAATTTGACTATAGATGCTAATGTTTCAAACATAATTTTTGGAATGGCTGCAAATGGAGAACAGAGTAACACTGTGCAAAATGTTCTTCTTATCTTAAAATATTATATTTATGTGTGTAGATGCAAGAATTCTATACCTCACATTGTGGGGGGTATAGAATTTTTGAAATACTATATGCATATAGACAAATTTTCAGGAGTATACTTGACACAATCACAAAGAGATTTTATACGTAAAAAGTGGTTACCACTTGAAGTTCTTCTCAGTGGCTGAGTGCAAATGTTTTTGTTATACTAGTAATATAAACTACAGTTTCTCATGCTTTCTCACTTCTGTTATGAAATATATATGTTACTATATGTTTTGTGTGTTAATTGTATCCGTATATGTTTTATTTTGTCATGTTTGTGTTCATTATTGTGTTTATGTACATCATGTAAAGTACCAATTGCAAAAATATAGAATTACAAAAAAAACAATGAAAATTGAAACATAGATATTGTCGTTCTTAATGACATAGAAAGCTAAAAATAGTAAATATAAAATACGACAGAAATAATAAAAAAATACGATTAATTAAAAGGATGTTAGCATAATTGTTTAACGCTGGAAAAATACTTTTTTTTATTTTCTGTTACTGTTGAATTTCATTTGGTCACGTTCATTAAGACCGTTGGGTTCCAAAGTACTAAGCTGGTGGACCCGAAAATTCTCTCGCAAATCCCTGGTTAAGTCATCCCATTGATCTATTTCTTCAATGATCTGTAATTTGATATCTTCAAAAGTATGTCCTGTCGATTGGAGATGGCGCGTGACAGGACAGTTTCGTTTTTTATTATGAAATGAACGGTGGTTGTTTAACCTGATGTTGAAACAGGTGGTAGTTTGTCCAACATATTGTTAACTGCATGAACCACAAGTCAATAATAGATGCAGTTTTTGGTTTTGCAGGATACAGGTGAGAACAGTTTCTTTGGTGATACTACTTTTAAATGTGTCGCCAATGACTGTAGATTTACAGCACTTACAGTTGTTACGTTTGCAAGGATTGTAACCACCTGGTGATTGGGGTTTATTCTTTATTTTGGATTTTACTAGAATGTCTACTATGCTCTTTGGTTTTCTATATGTCATAAATGGTATTTCTGAAAGAGTTTTTTTTTCAACTTTGGATCTTTCTCGATCAAACTCCAATTCTTACGAATTATAGATGGTAGTACTTGGAGACTGGGATGATAAGTTGCAACAAGGGGTGTTCTTTTATTTTGACAACTCTTATTTTTGTACACAAGCACAAGTTGCGGTCAATATTGTTCACTTTTTCAAAAGCACTGTTGATATTTTTGTCAATATAGCCCCTATTGAGCAGGTGTTTTTTTTTTAGTTCTTGTAAACGGTGGTTTTTTAGGTGTTCCTCCGAACATATACGTTTAACTCGTATGGCCTGGCTATAAGGGATACTGCAAGAACAATGTTTGGGGTGACAGCTTTTCGGGGATAAAAATTGATGCTTGTCAGTTTTCTTTGTATGGAAATCAGTTTTGATTTTACCGTTGACGATGGTTGTAGTGGTGTTAAGAAAGCTGATCTTCTTTTTTGAGGACTCAAATGTAAATTTGATGGAGTGATGAAAATTGTTACAATGCTGAAAAAATTGGTCAAGTTGTTCTTTTGTTCCATTCCATTTGATGTAAATATCATCAATGAAACGCAACCAAGAAATTGGTTTGAACGGAGCTGTAGACAAGATTTTTTGTTCAAGGTTTCCAATGAAAATGTTTGCATATGAAGGTGCCATTTTGGTTCCCATACTTGTTCCGTTAACTTTCAAATAATGTTGCTCGTTGAATACAAAATTGCTGTTCTAAGAGTGAGTAATTTGACAAGGCACTCGGTTGGAGGATTTTTATCTTGTCTAGAGTTCCATGCTTTTTCACAGGCACGTATACCTTCATCTTTTGGAATATTAGTATATAAAGACGATACATCCATTGTGGCCACGATGGTGTTTTCTGGAAAGGGGTCAAATTATTAATTTTCCCGAGATAATCCGTAGTGTCCTGTAGATGCGAAGGGAGTTTGTGTACAAGCGGTCGTAAGTGAAAATCAACAAACACAGAAACTTTTTCAGTGGGATGACCGTTAGCTGATACAATTGGTCTTCTAGGAATACCTTCCTTGTGAAGTTTGGGCAGTAGGTAAAATCTGCCAGGTGTACATTTCTCTGGAAGCAAATATTGATAGGTGTCATCATCAATATGCCCATTCTCATTCATTTCTGCCAATGTGGTTCTTATTTCTTCGGCAATAGATTCTGTTTGGTCGGAATCTAGTTGTTTATAGAAGCTAGTATTAGACAACTGTCTTCTACCCTCCTCTATGTGGTCGGCTTTGTTCATGACAACTACAGCACTGCCACTGTCAGCAGGTTTTATAATAATATCATCTCTATGTTCTAGATCTTTCAATGCCCTCTTTTCGTGTCTCGTCAAGTTGTTGTATTTGTTGTTGTTATTAGTGATGCACGATGAAATTTCATGCTTAACATTTTTTATAAAAGTTTCTAGATTCTCGTTTTTGTTTTTTGGTGGATTCCATATACTTTTCTTTTTAAACTTAGGTATGGGTGTATCGTCCTGATCGTCCTCGTCTGATTCACTTAGACCAGCTTCAAAAAGATTCTTCCTCTCTTGCTCATGAAAATAATCTTTTACACGCAATCTACGGGAGAAGCTGTCCAGGTCTGTATCGAGCTGAAATCTGTTTATTTTTGGTGGTACTGGACAAAAATTAAGACCTTTGCTGAGCACCTTTTCATCTGTTTCGTTTAGTTCTGTGCTTACACTCCTTTCAAATTGAATAGCATGAGAGAGAAGAAGCTGTAGAAGCTGGTACGAACAGTTGAAAAAAATATCGTTCCAACCTCGCTGAAAACGGGAAGATTTAGTTCCCGGTGTCAACTTTATTTCAAGGCCTTTTGGAATAATAATAGCATCCTTGTAAAGGCGAAAATTTGCTGTCAATTTAACGTTATAATTATTTTATACAAATACTTATATATATATATATATATATGTGTGTTTGTGTGTGTGTGTGTGTGTGTGTTAATGCTATTCTGGTTCTGACAGAATGAATACATTTTCATATTCCACATATGTTGAATAAAGCCCTGAGTTATTTCCTGCAAAATCTATAAGAATGCAATTCTAGGTGTTTGTTATTTTTCATTGAAAAAATATACTCCACTTTACCCGGATTTTTACCATAATTTATCCACTCTTCATAGTTAGACTTAAAAATTTTAAAAAGCAATTAAAATTTATGGAGGGCTCCAAATTTGAATCAAGAAATCAAAAAAAAAGAAAACAAAGACAAAAAACAAAAGTCAGATCGAATCAATTTTCAAAACAGCTGGTGCAGCACAATGACATTATGTACTTAATTGTCTGTGAAAGTTTCAATTAGTTTCAAACAGTGGTCTAAGTACGTGTTGTCGCCACAAACTATGTACATGTAACCCTTATTTGGCGGATGGAATGAGAAACAGACATCACACTATATATAATGCTCGTTCTTTAAACTTTTACTAGATCAAGTGATATTTAAATTTAATGTGTTTAGATCCCAGGAAAAAACCTAAAGGACAGCAGTTTGCTATAATGAAGACTCTCAAAAGACTTTATTTTTTTTCAAACATATATGCTTTGCCAGTGTAACAAATGTATTACTATTGCAGTTATGAAGACTTTTTTGTATTCCATTTTTTTTTTTTTTTTTGTTTATTACTTTTTATTATCATAAAACAGGCACGTGTTTATTTTAAATGTGTTTCATTTTGTTTATTCCAATGTCAGAATTTGTGTGTTCAAACCAGGGGTTCTAGGTATTTCATGCTTGATAGGATATCTGTCCACAATGTGTACGTGACAAATTTATGTATGCTAAAGCAGATATAATAATTATGTTCAGCCTTTGTTACTTTCGTCCCTTCAGAAATTCTATGGCTGTCAGCACGACATCATAGATAGATATGAAATGTCAGTGTCACAAATAAAAACTGTCATTTTCAGCTAGATTCGCGTCTTCCCTGATTTCACATTACCGGTTTTGACTTTACTCTGGATTGACCAACTGACAGTGTGACGGATGCTGTGCATAGAGCAGGACATGCTTACCCTTCCGGGGCACCTGATGTCACTCTTGTTTATTGAGATATCACACTGTTAGGGCTTTAGTTTTTTGTGTTGTATGTGTAATGTTCGTGTGTTTTGTGGGCATGTGGTGTCTTTGGTCTTCCGTCTTTTGGTGTTCTTGCTTTTGCCTTGTCTCTGGACTTTGATTTGTGTAATCTTGTGATCTGTTCCTTCGGTATTCTACTGCCATTGTTAAGCAACAAACATGCAAGTTATCAACTGAGATGATAATTGGCCTGTCCCTGTGAAAGGCTTTAAGCTTTTTGTCCGTTGTCAAGTTTGTATAGCTGTTGAAGATTTAAGGGAGGTACAAACATGGTCCATTAAAACAGCTCTTTTGTGATATGATTCATGAAATTGAGAAAATGCCCAAAAATAAAATGCTAAACATGACTCAAGAAAAAAAATTGAAATACATACTGTTCACATGTAAAAATTAATATAATTTACCTTTACCATACATGTACGGACTTTTGGTACAAAATAGTATTTGTCCCCTGTTGGAATCGAACCAACCTACAAAAATCTATTCGCCCGAAGAAGACTTCATATATAGTTTCTTGTACCTTAAGTTACATGTACCTTTAATAAATTAGTGAATGTGTACACAATAACTAGTTAACAAGAGGCTCAGTAGACTGAGCTTTTATTGCTCAAACCAAATAAAGGGCTACGCTGAGTGCAGCATGATACGACCGCAGCAAACACTGAAATTTGAGCAAGTGACCTCAATTCAAAATGGATGAGGACACAATTAAGAGCTTGATCCAGTAATTAGCTGCACATAAACTAAGGAAAATACAAATTATTATAATGGATAATCGATGCATTTTCCTCATGAAATCGGAAAGAAAAAAAATCCCATCCAAATCCGATGAAAAATAAAAAAAAAACTGAGTAATCCTTAAATTTGCAATTTTGGCCTCTCATACCTCAGAAAGAAAACAACTTACCTAAAATCTAATAGTTGAGTGCGCATTAATTTTTCATAAGGAATCCATTGAAATAACTCCATCAAAATCAGACTTAAAATTTAAAAAAATACAAATTGTGAGATTCCCCGTCAGGGCCCAATTTATCTCATGAACGGTACATGCGATGTGAAATTTGTTAGTATACCACTAATCGGAAATTTAATAAGGAGCACACTGAAATATACCCCATATAATCTGATAAATAATAAATATTCTATAGCCTAATAATGTATGAGAACACCAAATTTGGCCTTTTTTCTGAAATGGGCCGACCTAAAATACCCAAAGCCAATTGTGTCAAGGAACATTGTGTGAAAATTTCATAAGGATTGGTCAATAAGGACTTAAGTTATCGCATGGAAACAAAGTTGAAAGTGTCAACAGACGCCAAAGCCGCCGCCAGTATAACCAATATAGACCTTAAAAAAATGTTTGCGGTCGTATAAAAATTCCTCTATGCAAAACTTTGAAGTATAAAACAAGTGTGGACCCCAATTAATGTCTCGACCATCCCTACTTTGTCGCAAAATTGATGTGAAAACACAACCGTAGACGACTCTAAATTTCGAATACGTTGGGTCGTATAAGATCTATCAATATAAAATGAACTTTGCGAAAAAACGCAAATTTCGCGCTATAAAGCAAACATTTGCAAAATAACGCAAACAGTGCGTTACAACGCAAAGTTTTGCGTTATAACGCAAAAAAAATATGTTTGGCGCTATTACGCTCCCGTAGGAGAATGATTTTTCAATTTGGAAATATAAATATATATATATTTTGGGTAAAACAGTGACATGAGATTTACAACATGACGAATTCTCGTGAAATTACACAGCCATTGAAACTTCAAGAGAACTTCGACTTTACAAAAATAAATCGCCAACATCCCGATAAAATACAAAAATAACACAATAAAACTATTAGAACTCTACCAACCAGTTAAATACTTTACATTTTTCATAACGAAAAAAGTTTCAAAAGTAAAGAAGGCACACTTCGTCGTCAAGTTTTGACATTAAGTCTCCGTTTATTTGCCAATATTTTTTATTGATATTTTTAGTTCATAATATCATAATAATAATACTAATATCTAAACTCCTCCAACACAGTAAAATGCGTTTTTTTTTTTCTAAATTACACTTAAAGATAATTAAGCAAAGCAAATCATTGTTCGGTTAAGATATATTTCGACTAGATTTAAAGCAGTTTAAGGAGTTCTGATGTCGTCGTACCATATTTGTTGTGATTAATATGTGTACTTATGCGATCTGATTATAAAAAAAAAAATGAGTTTGTAAGGAAAATTCACACAAGCCCGAACCTAAAAATCAAATGTTCCTCCCCTTAATATATAAAAAAAGCAGAAACTGACATGGTAGCCAACATTCGCTCACAAACTGTACTTCAAGCTTCAAAAGTTCAATGTACATATATCACGCTCTGTATAGCGGTATTAAAACGGTGACATACTAAATTATATGATATTTACATATTTGCTTTTGCATGATGATGTCGGACATATCTGGATCCGCACCTAATTTGCTCTTTCAAAGGTAAAAAAAAACATACTTTCAAAAGTATTAAAATCCCATTTATTTTAGTTAACTTGTAAATGCCAATACCATACATTTATAGAGATTTTTCCAATGTATGCCGTATTAATTACACAGTGTGGAATCGTGATAATACAGAATTTTGTTGATCCAATAAAACCCGTATTAGGACAATTCAGCACTGTGTAACGAATTTATCCTGATTTCATAAAGAATGATAATCCAAAACTTTGTAACAATATCTCTCATTAGAACAAAACCACTTTGTATTTACATGTAGTAGAATACATGTAGTTTATCCTGATTTTGAATGTTTTTGTTTTTGTTTTTGTTTTTTTTTTTCAATTTTAAATTCCACAACAGTTTATGTAAAAAGGCAATAAAATATGATGATGAAAAACCGTGAATAATATTGTTCCTTGTCATGAATAATTTAATTCCATATGCATACAGTACACGTTCAATAGACAATACCACCTATACATAGCAAGTCGATATGGACAACACACTTTAAATGAACTCTTAACTGAAGACATACCGGTTTTTTTTGCTGGAACCAATGAAACACGTGTTCTTGACAAGTGACGTGCATAAATATATAAAAGGCAAATGGCTATGTTTCGGGATTATATGGGTTTTCCCTGCTAACTGTAACTCAACACTAGCAACAATACAACAATTCTCGACCAAAGACGGCTCAATGTGACATTTATGAGGCGGATAGTGTGAATTGAAGACCAGGAGAAAAAGGCGTTATCTCAAATGATATGCTTGCAAACTCGTTTGAAGCTAACATTTTCCGATCGGCGGGGGACCTAAATACGTGTCTAGTGCGAGCATGTGACCACATGACACAATATACAATTATGTCATCTGACTCAGATTGCAAACGTTTGAAACAAACCATACAATTCTATCTTTATTGAAACAGGCGAATGTATGAATTATGACCGATTCTGTCATTTTATATTTTAGACTGGAACAAGAAAAAATATCGAAAACATATTAGTCAAGTTGCTGTAATACGTTTCTTCACAGCTTATAAAAAGACAACTGAAACGGTCATTCATTTGATAAAAATAATACCCATAGGGATATGTGAAAACAAACACACACTAATAACAAAAAATGGCATAATTTACTCAGTAAAAATATTCAAATACAACTATTCCAGTAAGAAGTGGATCATTTATATAGAACATGTCTCGCAATACTTGTATACTGCTGATTCTTGGCCGTTTAATGTAAAACCTAAACCAGGTAATATTGAAGAAAAGCTATGCCTTGTTAAGTTATCGGAACTCGAAACAAAATTTTAAAACTGAATATTCAAAGTCACATTTCATAGTATAAATATAAGTGTATTTAAAATTTGGATCCAGTATATAAATAATTGAATGTTTCAACATAAATATTCCTTTTTTAGTTCATTTATGCTTAAATTTTGTCATATAGTAAACTTAACTGTAGTATTTTTCACAATTAGTGTTAAATCTTTTTGTTTCACTGTCTCATTGAGGGGAGCTGATAACAATGTCTCACCAAAATTTAACTGTTACACTCCCGTTTTCGAAAAAAAATACATTTCCTATTTCGAATAAAGTTTCATTTCCTCCCACTCAAAAGGCATAGAAATATTGTCAATTTTTAGATATGAAAAGAAATTCTTGCTTTTGTGTTAGTTAAAATAGTTGCTCCAAACGGAACCAGACTTGAATACAAAAGTCTTTTCGTCGTCCTCACTGGCATGTAAGGACCTATATCTTATTCACATGCAGATCACCGGAAAAATTACCATTGGATACACGCATTCAGCTATGTCTTTCGGATGTGACAAAATAAACCATGTGTCTGTATGATGAAGGCCAGAAACAAAATGACTAATGCCAGTAATTATTTGATCCAATGGTAAAACACGTTAAAAGATGTACTCACCTAAAACTATTGACGAATTGGATTCGAAATTAAAATGTATAACTAATCCATCATAGTAATTCATTCGGGATGTGGGATTGAAAATTTAGTTTACTTTTTAATTACAGTTGAAGGCATTTCAAGATTTATAACAGCAATACAATGCTTGTTTACATCGTCAATGTGCTCCTTCACTATATATTCGGGATTGGTTGGATAATGTAGGAGAGGAACAAGAATGCTGTGTTGTATATGGTTCTCAGACTGACCATCCTAAAATATTTTCATTGTAGACCAGACCCGCAGATATTTAATTAATTTCAAGCGTGTTAGAATTTTTTTTATGATAAATAGCTTTTGGAAATAATATTTCTGCTACTCTTTTCCACTGAATTTCAAATTGTGAAAATATGCACCGGTTTCTCCTCTTTATTCCAATTTTTTTATTCATTTCATTTATTTTTTTTTATTTATTTTTCTTTTTCAAGGCATTATTTACTTGCACTGAGATGATTGCTGACAAAGAGTAGAAAAATTATATGACTAATAGCATGATCAAACTTAATTGCAGAAAATTTATTCCAAACATATACCTAGGAGAAATTAAACCGTATTTTATTTTTTCTAAAGAAAGTAATTTATAAGAAAATACTGAAGTTATTTTTAACTTAGTTTCTGCATATGTGCATTACGACAACTCATGCCTCTTCATTACAGAACAAATCAATTTTTTTGGAATCAATAAACTCAAATATCTGAAAGCTGAGATAGAACAAATTACCGTTATGATCTTAAATTGAAAGCCAAAATCAGCGAAGGACAGAGCTATGTAAGAGGGAGATACTCCTTAAGTTTAACAGTTGTTTATCTTAAATTCACACATTTCTTGTTTTCAAATAAAATCGGTCTTCATTCCAGCACTGATGTACTGGTTGTTGAGTTGGTGAATACCCCCGGGGACTAACAGTCCACCAGCAGTTACAATAAACAACAAAATGCAGAAATTACTGTGAATTTTTTTTCTGCATATGCGCATTTCAACAACTTTAGTGCAGATAAAATCAAAGCATATGGAAATCTATAAACCGAAATAGATATCAAGCGGAACTTTCTAACCCTGTCCAAATGACTTTAAAAATGTTAAGAAATACAGTCTTTCGGGTTCACTGCAGAAGTAATGGTACGTCCCCTTTTAAGGTCTTCCATTGGATATATTCAAATTACTTTAACATTAAAATAGTTTGTTCTTTTCCTTTCTATAGAAAATATAATAACAAAATTATGGTACTTGAGAAACTTAATTAGTTTGCCTATTTCTTACCTTTTTTTAATAACTTACTCTCAATCAAATGCAAACATGATACCCTTTTTATTTCATTATTTCGTCATTTCTTAGATCTGTTTGCGAAGAAATATACCTGTGCTTTTCGTTTGAAAAAAAAAAAACAAAACAAAAAAAAAACAAAAAAAACAAAACAAAAATAAAAAAAAAAACAAAAAAAAACATGATGAACAGAAAACAGCTTTGAAAAGCAGGTTTTTAACAAAACTGAAATAATGACATTTGCTGTCGAAATAATTGTATTTCGTACTGCAAAATTAGCGCAATTATCTACAAAATGACAAAATCTGTTTATTCTTTTTGATTTTAATGCTTTCAGCACATTTTATCTTTTTTTTTTAAATTCACACAATAGCTTAATTTCAAACACATTTGAGTAACATGTACAATCCATTTATCATGTTATTTATCAGTAAACATTTCCACCTGTGTAATAAGGCTTGACATTGAAAGCCCAATTGTCCGCACGTAGCTGCAACGATTTTTGTTTGGGTGAAATAAAATATTTCATTTTATTACTTAATTAAGTTTAAATAAGCTAGGAATGTGATAACATAAATCGTTGCAGCTACGTGGTAAGCTTCAGTTGGTGCCTACTTCGCATCTCTTCTCCGACCAATATCTTATCTTTCTGGTATCATTCTGTTTTACTTTAAATTAAGTAATTCCATATAAATTAGAACTTGGGGTTCCATAGGATACACGTATCTCTTTTCAGTTAAGTTGCATATATTTGGAAAAAGTGAATAAGGTAGTCTTACCCGCTTTTAATTTTGTACAGGAAATAATTGATTGCTTGACACTCTGTATTTTCTCTTATCACATAACACAATACCGAAGTTACTGTTAATTTAGGTTCTGCATATGCGCATTTCGACAACTTATGTCTCTTCGTTGCAGATAAAATCAAA
>MJUU01015478.1:0-41478 GCA_002080025.1 Modiolus philippinarum | reverse complement strand
AGGACAGAGCTATGCATGAAGGAGATACTCCTTATTTTTAATCACAATTTTATAAAATTTAGATATTACAAGTTTTAAAATTAAACCGATTTTCGGGTCAGCACCGAAGTACTGACTACTGGGTTGGTGTATATCCCCGGGGAATTACAGTCCACCAACAGAGGCATCGGCACAGTGGTAACACATAACACAATAGCGAAGTTACTGTTAATTTAGGTTTTGCATATGCGCATTTCGACAACTTATGTCTCTTCAGTGCAGATAAAATCAAAACGTTTGGAGGTCCAAAAACCGAAAAAAAACATTTAAAGCTGATAGAGAGCAAATTACCAAAACAACGGCAGTAGAATACCGAAGGAACAAAGCACAAGATCAAAAATCAAAGTCCAGAGACAAGGCAAAAGCAAGAACACCATTAGACGGAAGACCAAAGACACCACATGCCCACAAAACACACGAACATTACATATACAACACAAAAAACTAAAGCACTAACAGTGTGAACTTTCAATAAACAAGAGGGGCATCAGGTGCCCCGGAAGGGTAAGCATATCTTGCTCTGTGCACAGCACCCGTCACACTGTCAGTGGGTCAATCCAGGGTTAAGTCGAAACCGGTAATGTCAAATCAGGGAAGACGCGAATCTAGCTGAAAATGTCAGTTTTTATTTGTGACACTGACATTTCATATCTATCTATGATGTCGTGGTGACGGCCATAGAATTTCTGAAGGGACGAAAGTAACAAAGGCTGAAGATATCCCTGACTCAGCAGTTTTTGTGACAGTGCTTTTGCTCTTTCCACAAAGTACCTCTATGTACTGCACGCTCTACAGTAACGAATTAATTGTGAAATATATACTCCATATGCTAGGGATGCAGGTGTATTGCTGCAGAGAAAGGGAAAGTTCACAATTGGAAAGACAAAATCATCACGTTTGTCATATAATCTAGATTTCAGACGTCCATGTTCGTCACTGTACAACAAAAGGTCAAGGTATGAAGCAGAATCGGGTGTATCGATTGTCTCTTTAATTTCTAGTTCACTGGGGTAGATACGATGCAAATATTCTTTAAATTTTGGGTTATTAAGAGAAAGCACATCGTCTATATATCTGAAGCTGAAATTAAAAGTCTCGGCTAGCTGTTTTTGTTTCTGTTGTATCAGCCCTTGTAAAAACTTTGCTTCATACGAAAAAAGGAAAAGGTCAGCTAAAAGTGGCGCACAATTTGTTCCCATAGGAGTCCCTATTGTCTGTTGAAAAACACGGCCTCTACATTCAACAGAAATGTTGTCGATAAAAAATTCAAGCATCTTAATCACGTCATTTTCACTGTATTTCTTGTTTGACTCAGTGTGGTTCTTTACAAAATATGTTTTATCTTTTCCTATTACCAGATAGGAATACCTGCGTTCTCCGGTTTTTGTACAGAAACATTGATGTATCAGATCGGAAATTACTGTTTTAAGTTTATTATCGGGAAGAGGTATATAAAGGGTAGACAAATCAAAAGTTTAAATGATATTGCAGTATGCGAGACTGTTTGAAGAGAGCTGTTCAAGGAGATCTTTGGAATTTTTTAAAAGGATCTTAATAGAAAAGCCAAATATCAGCTAAAGACGGAGCTATGCATGAGGGAGATACAGTACAGGAAAAATTCAACATTGCCGTTTTTGTGATCCCTAAGTGATCATTTTGTGATCCTGTAGCAGTCAATTATTGCAATCAAGGATTGTTCTTGCTTGCGATCAATGATCATACGGGTATATGCGATCAATGATCACAAAACAATTTGCAATTATTGATCCCAAAAGTTATTTTCAGTGATCACAACTTGTGGTGCGATCCTTGATTGCACAGCGTCATTGATCACAACAGTGCGATCATTGTGATCCTTGATTGCAAGATTGTGATCCTTGATCACAAACACATATGATCCTTGATCGCAAAGTCATATGATCCTTGATCGCAAAGCTATCATCCTTGATTTCACACTTGTGATCATTGATCGCCAAGTACATAGTTATAGAAACATTTACAAACATGTTCAATGTGTATTAACGGAAAGTCTTGAAATGCATGTCTTGTCCTTCATATATTTTGAATGCATTAACATGCGCAAATACTTTAAAAGCTAATAGAAGATCTATAAGATGATGCATTAATTGATGAAATTAATTTTAAAGACATCACGATTGCCGGATAAAAAAAATGTGAAATTAGGACTTTAAACTTTAATATTCGAAATCTATAGGACTTAATCAAAAAATGTTCAGTGATTTGTCTTAAAATGATTTTTTTTACTAAGAGGTAGAAAATGTGGCCGGGAAAGACTGCTATTGTTGTCTTACAACTTTGAAATTTATAACTTTGAGTGTGTATTAAATAAAAATCAGATTAGCCGATCAATTTGTTTTATTAATATCAAAAGATGATTTATTTATATTTAATACATTAGAATGTCTAAAAAGTGAAGGAAAAAAAAAATAAACCAGCGAGGGAATACACAACAAAAAGACATTAATAAGATTAGTAAGGATGAGTGAAAAGGACGATTGGACCTGGTACTTAAAAACATAAAAAAAATGCAACGAATAAATAGCAAGAAATAAAAAAAATCATGACAAGAATAAAAGATACAAACAAACAAAAAATAATGATAAATTACAACAACATATATACATATTTAGATGAATAGCGAAGCACCAAAAGACACTCAAAAAAAAATCTAGAAATAAATATTTAAAATGAAAGAAAACATTATTTAAAAGGCATTCCAAACAAAGTATTTTTTTAAAAATGTAAAATTATAAAACCGGGGTGTAAACATAACCCGAATGAATCAAATAAAATTTTATCCAAAAGCAATACACACAAAAAGAAAAGGGGACATAAATGTATACATAGAACTCCGATGCACACGAAAAGGTTTTCGACAGGCAATCATTCAAACATTAGAAACATATATTTTATAGTTTTTAACCATATGGTTTGAATGCGTGAATACACAAGAATGCAAAGCCGGTCAAATATCGAGGAAATAAAATACATATTTTTCAAGAGTGTCACGATTTTCTTAATTTTTAACATAGAACTAAAAAATCCTTTTTTGTGTATTGTTTTGTTGTCTTGTTAAATAATGTTAAGTTACATTTTATTGCGAACCATCACAAACAATTTCAAATGTGACCCCTTGGCAGTTTATCGTAGTTTGCTAGCTTCTGAATGGTATATCCTGCATTTTGATATCGTGTCAACCTATGATGTGCATTGGTTTGAGATATGCATGTGGCGATATCGGATTATGTTCTGGAAATCGGGTTATATTTACTACCATTTGATTACTTTGCCCGTTCTGAATATTTTTTTTCTTTTCATTTTGAATGTCTATATCAGATATTTTCGTTTTTGTGCATTGGTCCCCGGCTATTTATTTAAGGCATATCTGTTGTTGTAAGTTTTTAATTTAATTATTAATTCAATGTTTTATTTTTCATTTTTTTTTTGCATGTTATTTTTCCAGTTGTAATTTTTTTGTTGGCGTTTTAAGGTTTTAGTCTATTTGTCTCTTTCAGTGCCCTTTTCGCTAACCCTTTTGTTGTGTATTCCTTACTGGTTTTATTTTTTTTTCTGGACATTTTCATATTGATAGTTTGTATAATTTTAACCCTGGACTATTTAAAAAAAAAATACTTTGTGTGGCTTTCCAACAAATGTTTATTAAGTCTCTGTCAGGCTGTGTGCCTGAATGCCAACAATTTATAAAATCAAAGAATTTTATAGGTGCTCATAAGTGAGGATTATGGGGCCTCATATAGGGTAACTATTGTACATCTTAATTATCATTAAGATATTGTGCTGTGTTATTTGTCATTTTCATTGTCTTCTTGACTCTTCATTTAAAAGATACTCATTTCAGTTCTATAAAAACTACATTTTTTCAACAACAAAAAAATCTGTCAGTATTATGACATGTAATTTTTTGGATGAAAAAGGAAGTGAAAAATCTTTAATTTAATTGAAATACAGAATCATTAATTTATTTCAAATATATATTTATTTTATATCATTTTGTTAGACAATAAAAAAACACAAAAAATATTTTGTATCTAAATTACTTATTTCGTGTATTTAATGTATTCAATAACAGTTTCATATTTCTGTTACCACTGTTTTAATCATTTTTTTTCAATTCGAACACCTGATCTATCCCCCTAAAAATTGTGTATATTTATATATCGGTCGTTAGAACTGAGGACAGGGGACTCGTAACTCTGTTACATGCGATTGTTTTCACTCGCTTGTAAAGTTATGTTTAGTATTGTCACAAACGTCTGCGTTAGTTTATAAGACAAATAAAATATTTGATTTTTTTATTATATTTTCCCACATTTTTTTAACAAAATTTACAAAATTAATTCAAAATACTATATTTTTATCATTTTTATCTAGAATTCACAATATTATTTACAATATCATTCATTTTGTCTACCTATGGCTAACAAATTTGATTAATACAATTTATATCTAATCAAACCCCGTACTGTACCCCTTCATAACTACTAAAACAACAATTTTTAATTATGCGATTTTAAGAATATTGGCATTCAGAGAACACACTCTCTGTCACCGGCGTTTTACATTTGGGCAAATCGGCATTTCATTTGGGCAAAAAAATGTATACGTTTGGGCAAAGAAAAATATTACGTTTCGGCAATAAATATTTTTCTTACCTGAGTCAATCTTATGTATAAAATGTAACGTTTGGGTAAAAAATATCATTTCATAAAATAATAGCAAAACGCTGAAATACATGATAAAAATGTAAAGTGATACCTCTTCATTTTAAGTTCAATCATCCAATAAAAAGCACTAAATCTGACTTGAAATCATTAATACCTTATTCTATGAAACGATGAACATGTGAAGAAGATAGTATCATCATCGTATGAAAGTTAAGGTAATATGAAAAAGAAAGGAAATTGGGTAAATGTCAAGGAGACAACATCCCATATCCAGGTTAAAACAACCCGAAACAAAACATCCATAGAAGACGATATCCGTTCTAGATCTGTACCTGTTTAACGAATTCTTTTCCGGTGCAGTTCCTCGCATTTCGTCGCTTGTCCATGTCCATCAAATATTCAACCTGTTCTTTCTCTGTTCTGATTTCAAGCGCCCTCTTTTCAATAGTTCGTATCTTGATATTAGTTGTGGATTGTAATTTGATTATAACATCGATGAAAATAAATATTGTGGGATGGAATGTATATAATTGTTCGTTCAAATGTGCGTGAAAGGACTCATCCCCGTTCTTGGTTCTTTTTGTTTTGTTTATGTAGGTTTTAAGCACAAAATCCGCAAAATCATGACAACTTCGACCCTGTGGTGCAACACTGAATATTTACTTTCAAAGCTTCCATGTATGGAAATTCACTATAGCTAAAACCTAAGTTTACCTAAATATTATAGGTTGAGAATACGTTTAAAGATTGAACAGTAGTTAAACAATAATTAATTTACATATTCTTACATGTAATTACAAGTATGGAAGACTCAAGTAACAAAATATGATTTGCCAAAACGTTACAATTTTCTTTGCCCAAACGTGACATTGTCACGCTTATGATGTTGCCAAATGTAATGCGCCCCTCTGTCACATTATATTAATTAAAAGTGTAATTAACATCTACCGGTAGCTTACCTGTAATGGTGAGCATCATAAAAAGTATGTTGGGTTGTACCCCGAGGCTGTATCAACATCATATCCAAAAAATTTGACCTTGACTTTCCGAAAACCGAAGTTATAGGATTTTTTTTTTCTGCAACCCTCCTGTTATATTCTATGTTAAAAATAATTCTCGATAGCCGCTTGTTTTTATTTAGGGGTTTTAACTCCGGACACTCGAAAGTCGTCAAATTCATCATTCATACAAAATGGTTTGTTGTAAAAAAAAATCAAACAAACAAGCAAACAAACAAAAAAACTATATTCATTTTATTTTTTATCATTTAAAACGAATATTTCCAACACAAGTATTAAATTTTTTGTATTACTTGAATATGATCAATTGGAATATGACTAATTTCAAGATACGCTTTTGACAGAAAACTACATTGATAATGCCTTATATCGGGTTCGATATCATTATTTGAATACAGAACCGTATTCATGTTCAGAGAAGATTGAATATATAAGCCCGGTACTTGAATCGGTTTTCAGGTGCGTCCATAGCTGGTGAATAGGGAAATACCCTGTCTATGCGGGAAAGTCAGGTTATAATACGGAAAGCGAACCATAATAGCCGAACTGTGTGGAGAGACGTCATGCTCCATGTAATATAAAGACCCCTTCTTTATTTTTCTAAAAAGAACAGAGTCACTTGGTCTCGTATAGAAGGCTAAATTTTCTGCCTCTAACCATACTCCCCTTTTCCAGTGGCGGAACTTTCTAACCCTGTCCAAATGGCTTTAAAAATGTTAAGAAATACAGTCTTTCGGGTTCACTTCAGCCAGTAATGGTACGTCCCCTTTTAAGGTCTTCCATTGGATATATTCAAATTACTTTAACATTAAAATAGTTTGTTCTTTTCCTTTCTATAGAAAATATAATAACAAATTTATGGTTTTTGAGAAACCTTATTAGTTTGCCTATTTCTTACATTTTTTAATAACTTACTCTCAATCAAATGCAAACATGATATCCTTTTTTTTCATTTTTTCGTCATTTCTTAGATCTGTTTGCGAAGAAATATACCTGTGCATTTCGTTTGAAAAAAAAAAAAAAACAACAACAAAAAACAAAAAAAGAACAAAAATCAAAAAACAAAACAAAAAAAACATGATGAACAGAAAACAGCTTTGGAAAGCAGGTTTTTAACAAAATTGAAAAACAACGGCAGTAGAATACCGAAGGAACAAAGCACAAGATTACACAAATCAAAGTCCAGAGACAAGGCAAAAGCAAGAACACCAAAAGACGGAAGACCAAAGACACCACATGCCCACAAAACACTCGAACGTTACATATACAACACAAAAAACTAAAGCACTTACAGTGTGAACTCTCAATAAACAAGAGTGATATCAGGTGCCCCGGAAGGGTAAGCATGTCCTGCTCTGTGCACAGCACCCGTCACACTGCGAATCTAGCTGAAAATGTCAGTTTTTATTTGTGACACTGACATTTCATATCTATCTATGATGTCGTGGTGACGGCCATATAATTTCTGAAGGGACGAAAGTAACAAAGGCTGAACATATCCCTGACTTGGCAGTTTTTGTGGCAGTGGTTTTGCTCTTTCCACAAAGTCACTCTATGTACTGCACGCTCTACAGTAACGAATTAATTGTGAAATATATACTCCATATGCTGGGGATGCAGGTATATTGCTGCAGAGAAAAGGAAAGTTCACAATTGGAAAGTCAAAATCATCACGTTTGTTATATAATCTAGATTTCAGACGTCCATGTTCGTCAATGTACAACAAAAGGTCAAGGTATGAAGCAGAATCGGGTGTATCGATTGTCTCTTTAATTTCAAGTTCACTGGGGTAGATACGATGTAAATATTCTTTAAATTTTGGGTTATTAAGAGAAAGTACATCGTCTATATATCTGAAGCTGAAAATAAAAGTCTGGGCTAGCTGTCTTTGTTTCTGTTGTATCAGCCCTTGTAAAAACTTTGCTTCATACGAAAAAAGGAAAAGGTCAGCTAGAAGTGGCGCAAAATTTCTTCCCATAGGAGTCCCTCTTGTCTGTTGAAAAACACGGCCTCCACATTCAACAAAAATGTTGTCGATCAAAAATTCAAGCATCTTAATCACATCATTTTCACTGTATTTCTTGTTTGACTCAGTGTGGTTCTTTACAAAATTTGTTTTATCTTTTCCTATTACCAGATAGGAATACCTGCGTTCTCCGGTTTTTGTACAGAAACATTGATGTATCAGACCGGAAATTACTGTTTTAAGTTTATTATCAGGAAGAGTTGTATAAAGGGTAGACAAATCAAAAGTTTAAATGATATTGCAATATGCGAGACTGTTTGAGGAGAGCTGTTCAAGGAGATCTTTGGAATTTTTTAAAAGGATATTAATAGAAAAGCCAAATATTAGCTAAAGACAGAGCTATGCATGAGGGAGATACAGTACAGGGAAAATTCAACATTGCCGTTTTTGTGATCCCCAAGTGATCATTTCGTGATCCTGTAGCAGTCAATTATTGCAATCAAGGATTGTTCTTGCTTGCAATCAATGATCATACGGGTATATGCGATCAATGATCACAAAACAATTTGCAATTATTGATCCCAAAAGTTATTTTCAGTGATCACAACTTGTGGTGCGATCCTTGATTGCACAGCGTCATTGATCACAACAGTGCGATCATTGTGATCCTTATTGCAAGATTGTGATCCTTGATCTCAAACTCATATGATCCTTGATCGCAAAATAATATGATCCTTGATCGCAAAGCTATCATCCTTGATTTCACACTTGTGATCATTGATCGCCAAGTACATAGTTATACAAATATTTACACACATGATCAATGTGTATTAACGGGAAGTTTTTAAAAACCGGAAACGGAAATGCATGTCTTGTCCTTCATATATTTTGAATGCATTAACATGTGCAAATACTTTAAAAGCTAATAGAAGATCTATAAGATTATACATTAATTGATGAAATTAATTTTAAAGACATCTCGATTGCCGGAAGAAAAAATGTTAAATTAGGACTTTCAACTTTAATATTCGAAATTTATAGGACTTAATCAAAAAAATGTTCAGTGATTTTCAAAAATGATGATTTTTTTTTACTAAGAGGTAGAAAAAGTGGCCGGGAAAGACTGCTATTTTTGTCTGACAACTTTGAAATTTATAACTTTGAGTGTGTAATAAATAAAAATCAGATTAGCCGATCAATTTGTTTTATTAATATCAAAAGATGATTTATTTATATTTAATACATTAGAATGTCTAAATAGTGAAGGAAAAAAAATAAACCAGTGAGGGAATACACAACAAAAAGACATTAATAAGATTAATAAGGATGAGTGAAAAGGACGATTGGACCTGGTACTTAAAAATATAAAAAAATGCAACGAATAAATAGCAAGAAATAAAAAAAATCATGACAAGAATAAAAGACACAAACAAACAAAAAATAATGATAAATTACAACAACAGATATACATATTTAGATGAATAGCGAAGCACCAACAGACACTCAAAAAAAATCTAGAAATAAATATTTAAAATGAAAGAAAACATTATTTAAAAAGCATTCCAAACAAAGTATTTTTTTAAAAATGTAAAATTATAAAACCGGGGTGTAAACATAACCCGAATGAATCAAGTAAAATTTTATCCAAAAGCAATACACACAAAAAGAAAAAGGGGACATAAATGTACACAAAGAACTCCGATGCACACGAAAAGGTTTTCGGCACGCAATCATTCAAAATTTAAAAACATATACTTTATAGTTTTTAAACATATGATTTGAATGCGTGAATACATAAGAATGCAAAGCCGGTCAAATATCGAGGAAATAAAATACATATTTTTCAAGAGTGTCACGATTTTCTGAATTTTTAACATAGGACTAAAAAATCCTCTGTTGTGTATTGTTTTGTTGTCTTGTTAAATAATGTTAAGTTACATTTTATTGCGAACCATCACAAACAATTTCAAATGTGACCCCTTGGCAGTTTATCGTAGTTTGCTAGCTTCTGAATGGTATATCCTGCATTTTGATATCGTGTCAACCTATGATGTGTATTGGTTTGAGATATGCATGTGGCGATATCGGATTATTTTCTAGAAATCGGGTTATATTTACTACCATTTGATTACTTTGCCCGTTTTGAATTTTTTTTTCTTTTCATTTTCAATGTCTATATCAGATATTTTCGTTTTTGTATTGGTCCCCGGCTATTTATTTAAGGCATATCTGTTGTTGTAAGTTTTTAATTAATTATTAATTCAATGTTTTATTTTTCCTTTTTTTTGCATGTTATTTTTCCAGTTGTAATTTTTTTTGTTTGCGTTTTAAGGTTTTAGTCTATTTGTCTCTTTCAGTGCCCTTTTCGCTAACACTTTTGTTGTGTATTCCTTACTGGTTTTATTATTTTTTCTGGACATTTTCATATTCATAGTTTGTATAATTTTAACCCTGGACTATTTAAAAAAATACTTTATGTGGCTTTCCAACAAATGTTTATTAAGTCTCTGTCAGGCTGTGTGCCTGAATGCCAACATTTTATAAAATCAAAGAATTTTATAGGTGCTCATAAGTGAGGATTATGGGGCCTCATATAGGGTAACTATTGTACCTCTTAATTACCATTAAGATATTGTGCTGTGTTATTTGTCATTTTCATTGTCTTGTTGACTCTTCATTTAAAAGATACTCATTTCAGTTCTATAAAAACTACATTTTTTCAACAACAAAAAATCTGTCAGTATTATTTCATGTAATTTTTTTGCATGAAAAAGGAAGTGAAAAATCTTTAATTTAATTCAAATACAGAATCATTAATTTATTTCAAATATATATTGATTTTATATCATTTTGTTAGACAATAAAAAAACACAAAAATATTTTGTATCTAAATTACTTATTTCGTGTATTTAATGTATTCAATAACAGTTTCATATTCCTGTTACCACTTGTTTAATCATTTTTTGTTCAATTCGAACACCTGATCTATCCCCCTAAAAATTGTGTATATTTATATATCGGTCGTTAGAACTGAGGACAGGGGACTCGTAACTCTGTTACATGCGATTGTTTTCATTCGCTTGTATGGTTATGTTTGTTATTGTAACAAACGTCTGCGTTAGTTTATAAAACAAATAAAATATTTGTTTTTTTTTTTTTTATTATATTTTCCCGCATTCTTTTAACAAAATTTACAAAATTAATTCAAAATATTATATTTTTATCATTTTTATCTTTAATTCACCCTCAAATTTACAATATTATTTACAATATCATTCATTTTGTATACCTATGGCTAACAAATTTGATTAATACAATTTATATCTAATCAAACCCCGTACTGTACCCCTTCAAAACTACTAAAACAACAATATTTAATTATGCGATTTTAAGAATATTGGCAATCAGAGAACACGCCCTCTGTCACCGGCGTTTTACATTTGTGCAAATCAGCATTTCATTTGGGCAAAAAAATGTATACGTTTGGGCAAAGACAAATATTACGTTTTGGCAAAAAATATTTTTCTTACCTGAGTCAATCTTATGTATAAAATGTAACGTTTGGGTAAAAAATATCATTTCATAAAATAATAGCAAAACGCTGAAATACATGATAAAAATGTAAAGTGATACCTCTTCATTTAAAGTTCAATCATCCAATAAAAAGCACTAAATCTGACTTGAAAGCATTAATACCTTATTCTATAAGACGATGAACATGTGAAGAAGATAGTATCATCATCGTATGGAAGTTAAGGTAATATGAAAAAGAAAGGAAACTGGGTAAATGTCAAGGAGACAGCATCCCATATCCAGATTAAAACAACCCGAAAGAAAACATCCATAGAAGACGATATCCGTTCTAGATCTGTACCTGTTTAACGAATTCTTTTCCGGTGCAGTTCCTCGCATTTCGTCGCTTGTCCATGTCCATCAAATATTCAACCTGTTCTTTCTCTGTTCTGATTTCAAGCGCCCTCATTTCAATAGTTCGTATCTTGATATTAGTTGTGGATTGTAATTTGATTATAACATCGATGAAAATAAATATTGTCGGATGGATGTATATAATTGTTCGTTCAAATGTGCGTGAAAGGACTCATCCCCGTTCTTGGTTCTTTTTGTTTCGTTTATGTAGGCTTTAAGCACAAAATCATAACATCTTCGATCCTGTGGTGCAACACTGAATATTTACTTTCAAACCTTCCATGTATGGAAACTCACTATAGCTAAAACCAAAGTTTACCTAAATCTTATAGGTTGAGAATACGTTTAAAGATTGAACAGTAGTTAAACAATAATTAATTTACATATTCTTACATGTAATTACAAGTATGGAAGACTCAAGTAACAAAATATGATTTGCCTAAACGTTACAATTTTCTTTGCCCAAACGTGACATTGTCACGCTTATGATGTTGCCCAAATGTAATGCGCCCCTCTGTCACATTATGTTAATTAAAAGTGTAATTAACATCTACCGGTAGCTTACCTGTAAAGGTGAGCATCATGAAAAGTATGTTGGATTGTACCCCGAGGCTGTATCAACGTCATATCCAAAAGATTTGACCTTGACTTTCCGAAAACCGAAGTTATAGGATTTTTTTTCTGCAACCCTCCTGTTATATTCTATGTAAAAAATAATTCTCGAAAGCCGCTTGTTTTTATTTAGGGGTTTTAACTCCGGACATTCGAAAGTCGTCAAATTGATTCATCATTCATGCAAAATGGTTTGTTGTAAAAAAAAATCAAACAAACAAGCAAACAAAAAAAAAACTATATTCATTTTATTTTTTTATCATTTAAAACGAATATTTCCAACACAAGTATTAAATTTTTTGTATTACTTGAATATGACTAATCGGAATATGACTAATTTCAAGATACTTTTTTGACAGAAAACTACATTGATAATGCCTTATATCGGGTTCGATATCATTATTTGAATACACAACCGTATTCATGTTCAGAGAAGATTGAATATATAAGCCCGGTACTTGAATCGGTTTTCAGGTGCGTCCATAGCTCGTGAATAGGGAAATACCCTGTCTATGCGGGATAGTCAGGTTATAATACGGAAAGAGAACCATAATAGCCGAACTGTGTGGAGAGACGTCATGCTCCGTGTAGTATAAAGACCCCTTCTTTATTTTTCTAAAAAGAGTCACTTGGTCTCGTATAGAAGGCTAATTTTCTGCCTCTAACCATACTCCCCTTTTCCAGTGGCAATCAAAACTCGTTATCCAGTTGTCCCTGCAACCTTTATTTCTGTCTTCTTTTACTTACATTTTTTTTATTGGATTAACTTGTTCTCGTCCTGATTTAGCTGAAAGATTGCTCACTTAATGTAAAACTCTAACTAATCAATCATTCAATCAACCAATCAATCAATTGAATATATAAGCAGTCCTGACTCGATTATTCTAGTGTATTTTACATAAAACATAGTTTGATCATAACCTCCTAAATTATATAGATGCAATCTGAATCAAACCTCACATTGAAGTCTTTACGCCAACGCCAAAACAACGTTACACATAAGACTCTCTGACTAATATTGTGATCACCATCTTTGATAGTACTGACGCAATTTGAAGCATAAAATGTATTGATAGGACTGAAGTCATTTTAAGCATAGAAAGTAGTATAATTAGTATTGATAGGACTGAAGTAATTCTAAGCATAGAAAGTATGAAAATAATCTCCTCTGAAACTAAGAAAGCAAATTGAACCAAAGTATACATGAAAGATATATAGATTTCTCTATGGTCTGACAACACGTAAATATTGTCAACAGCACTGGGCATGATTAAGACTAAAATAATGGTAAATGCATAATTTAATCATCTATACAACTATGACATAGCATTTGTTGAGTGATTATTTTTATTGTTCTTACCTGGGAAGCAAATTTGAGCAGAAATAGGTTTATTATTTATACAACCTTTTGTAAATTTGTTTTTCCAGTATACCAGTAAAGTGGGACAGAGCTGGATTACTGACCCTTTGGATAAAATAATGATAATAATAATACAAACAAAATGTAAATTAATTCGGAGAGTTCCGAAATATGCGACACGTAGATTTTAATTGACATACAAAAAAATTACACACAGCGCTAACAATATTGAACAACCGATCTCTCATAATCAATGATAAATGTGCGCATACAATATACATTGGTAGCTTCTAGAACATGTAGATCTCTTGTTTACTTTTTTTTTAAATCTTTCCTGGAAAAACTCTCATCTGGAAAGTCCCGTATTAGAGACTCGTTATCAAGTCCTGCAAGATCATTTTACTAGTCAGTGTTATACATATCTGCATTCAAATACACGAGAACTCTTAGCAGACATTTCACGCAGAACTGTGAACATGGATATTGACAAAATATGGGTCATTTTAAGAGTTTTTTCATCAGAAAGTAATTATGAATATTATGAACATCATAACATTTACAATCTTCTGTATTTTTTGATTGGTTTCTCAACTGAGAACAACATTTAGATACGTCACAAATATTTCACCCCAATTAAGCACATACCGTTTCACTTTTTATTTGATTTATAATGACCGCCAAGTCCAATTGACCGTATATTTTGAAATAGTTTCAACACATATATAAAAGCATTAGGAAGCATAAGTGATATGGCTAAAACACATGAATGTACTTATTTCCATTAGGACTTCAAATCTTTTATTTTGCTCAGTTTTTCATAGCGTTTGATGATTACAAAAATATATAATCATCAAAATAGGGTCCAGGATTTGAAGTTTAGGGAAGGGGAGGGTTAATAAAAAAAAGAAAAAAATCCCCGGAAGTAGCTTTGCTGAATTTTTAGGCAAACATTGGGCACACCGACATTTTACCCTAAAACTTTATATTTTTTCAGTTTTTAGGGACATACACCCTCTTGCCACTCCATGAATCCGTGCCTGATCATGAAACGTTTTACTCACCACGACGAGGAATCTATGTATGTAAATATTGTGATGGGATAGGAATTTGTTGATTAAATCTAATATATTTAGACGAAGTACAACAATGAAAGCATTGCGTGGTCAGTTTACTAAGTATTTTCAAAGGCTGTTTAACCTGCATTTACTCCGTACCCTCTCAGCTCTTATTTTTGCCTCTTTTGAGCTTTATTTTTACTTGTCTCAAATATACGTGAATAAACTGTATACAAGAATTCAGCTTTTAGCTTCAACATTCATCTTTGAGATAATTGTTATGAACAATGTAGCTAAAATGCACACACTTAAATGCACACACTTACGATATTTGAATGAACAAAACATAACTAATTCATATATTTGTTGTCAAATGTTCAATATCATATTTATTTATTTATCTATCAGTGGAGCGGCGAGGGGGCAAATTTTCACAATTTAAATTACCCAAAAGCCCCATGGGCTTTTATTATCTTAAAAGAAAGTGTAATATTTGTTCTTTCAGAAAATGGCTGTCGTCGCTATCTGACATGGTCCAAACATACTTTATTTAAGGGTCAAAGGTCATAGCCCTGAGAGTTGTATTTTTAGCTTGCCGGGTTATAACTTACTAATTTTTTGACATACTTTTCAGATATTTGGCAAATAAGTGTATCCAAAAAAAAAAATGAATATTTGGTACCATTTGACTTTCACGTGACATTCACCACTGACCTTGAGGTCAAATAATTGTTTTCAAGTAAAGGATTTTCCGATACACAAAGAAATTGCACTGGAGTTGTCGTATTTAAACCGAGGTGTGAATGTATTAAAGTGCGAACGGTGGTGCTATAGCTTTCATTGAATTTGACCTCTTTCAAGGTCAAATAAGGCAATTTTCCTTACAATGAACAGAGCGGTGCAAGGTTGACTAAGAACAAGGTATTTAACACACATTTGTTCTATTGTACAAGGTGTCCGCAACAATTATGACTCGTGTCAGTCATTGACATTGACGATTTATATCAAAATTTAGTTTCCTCATAATATTTTTGGTGTGTGTGTGGGGGGAGCAAACATCTAAATGATTTTTACGTTTAGTACAACATATGAATCAGTTGTTTTTGGACCTTTTGTTGACATCGAATGGGCTTAAGTTATTTTTGATAATAATTATCTTTTATTTTTACATTTAAAGTATGTGACTTTATTGCGTGCTGTTAAACCTCTACGCGATTTTCGCAAATAAGTTAAAAAAGCTAGGTTTTCTAGAAACACAATCTGCTCGGTTCATTATTGTTGACTTAAGAACTGCTTGTTATTCACATGAACAGGACATCTATTTGTGTAAAACACACAAGGTAATTCGTAAAGACAAAAAACAAAAAACCCATCGGCCCATTGGACAAAATCAAGAACTAGAAGTCAAAGGACATTAAATGTGTGAGATCAAGTAGTGCTTTATACCAAGCAATAACAGTTTCCATTAAAAAATAAAACAAATGCCATATATTACTGTAATTAAAGAAAAATCGGCCATAGGCAAAAGCCCATCAACTACATGCAAAAACTTGTCCAGGCAGGATCTAGACAATTTGAAAAGAGGGGTTCAAATTCGAAGTGAAATGATATTCCATCGAGCGGCACGAGGCTCGAAACTTTTTTGGGGTATTACTTAGTAAAACATCAAGATATTCATTAAAAATACATGACTGTGCAAACGGGGGGAGGGGGTGTACAAACCCCCGGAACCTTCACTTGGATCCGCCAATGATGTCAATGTCGTAAACAAAATTATAATTGTTATATATAATCTGCTTTCTCCCAAACTGTAACAAAACGTTTTAAACTTGACAAGCTTTGTAATAAGAAAATATATTTTTAAAACAGAAAACAACGATAAAAGCAAACACAAAGAATTCACATAGGTTCTCAACTTTGAAGATGCGCACAAATTCACAACAGGACGCATTGGCATATCTTTTTGGATTTTCCTCTGTCAACAATTTCCCACTAAATATCTTTTAGCGCAATATTTAACAATTTACAATGAAATATTAGCCTTTTGGATGTTTTATGATTTCAGAAAATTTAAGTTTTCTGGGGTAATCAATTTAAATGATGACACATATTTTGTGAACTGAAGAGCTTTTTTTCATCTCTAGAACACTTTACCGTTTCAAGTTTTTGCTTAGCATAGCAGAGCTGGACTCCGATTTGACGCAACAAGTACATTTCCGCATTTTCATATCTAGAATATACGAACATTCCCAATACTCAAACACACCCTTTAGTTAATTACACTTTTTTTAGTTGAGCAAATAAAGACATAATAAACATCTGTCACGTATTTTTAGAATGGTAATTATATCAAACATACACTAAGCATATAGAAATATTGTTAAAATATCATTAAAAACAGACTGCCTGGTAAAATTATGACCAAATCGGTACAACACTGTTCAAATACGGGAAGAAATTATTTGCAAAACACAATTTTTGATAAAAAATTAAGGTGGAGAAATGATGTATTCTGGAAAGAAATACGCCAATAGTTGCGTGAAACAATTGTCAAATCTTTTATGAGACATAATTAACAAATATGTAAACGATTAAATGATAGGTGCTAAAACATCAATTTTAATCCTTAATTTTACCAAGTTTGTAAAAGGTCGTACTGGGCTATGTTTGAACTTATAAGGGTGTATTGATGCATCATTAAGTGCACTATTGCATGCTTTTTTGTTTCTCTTGTATTGAGTTTCAAGAATAAGTGGTGAATTCAATAAATGTCGTTCATAGCCGTCCCGTGTGAATATTGAAGAGCAGGGTAACGTCAAAAGTCGCCATTATTTTACGTCAAAGGGACCACAATTTAACGCGACGACAGGCATTTTCTGATAGCTGAGATGTTGGTAGATGATATTAAGCAATAAAATTTCATGGGGCTTTTGGGTAATTTAAACTCGTTTAACAAGCGACTTTTTACATATCCGCCGCTCTACTATAATACAAGATACAGATGTTTGTCTTCACTGCTGTCACTTAAGGTTGAAATTACTCCGAGACTACGTAGAAGCTATATTTTTTTTTTTCTTGTTTTTTTTTGTGTTCTGTATTTGTTTTATTTTTTGTAATAAATTTCTGTTTGATGATTATGTTTGTTGATGATCCCGCGTACATGGATAATCTGCTAAAAAGATATGGGTGTAGCGTTACTCGACATTTAGCAATGAATTCCGCTCAAACCGGTGCTAGGGGCCGTCTTGAGTTTACTATGAGGTATGAGTGAAGCACATTGTTGAAGGCCTCATGGTGACTTCAAGATGAAGAAGAAGAATAAAAGCATGTTCCATTGCTTAGTTTTGCTATGTATTTGTAGAGACTTTGTCTCGTTTTCATTCGTTCAATATTCCTGTATTGTTAATTCCGTTATGGCAATTATTTTTTTTTCTAGCTATGTCAATCACTGATATTTTGTGTGTGGTTTAAATCGCTCTCTGGAAGGCCATCGAACTCTTCCGTAGCAGCAACTTTTCGCGTTTTCTCCTTTCATGTTCTGCAGAACTAAAATGCGAAAATGTGAAATCGAAAAGGTGACAACGCGAAAATGAAAACATCAAAACGGGAAATTAGTTTCACTTTATGATTTCGCGTTTTCGCTTTCGCCTTCTCAATTTCGCGTTTTTGCATTTGTGCCTTTTCGTGTTTTTTTTTTTTTTTTTCATTTGCAATTTCGTGATTTCCCCATTTTTATCTCGGAAGCTTATACCTATCGCATGCGTCATTTTTAAACATAAATGTATCTTAAACTGGAAAAAAAACAAGCTTTACGTTATGACAAAATTCGATGAATTCATGAACTGTATTGATTTTCGGGTGTCAAAATACATCCTGTGGAAACACCATTACTAAAAAAAACAGATTAACAGAAAACTGAAACATACGTCGGTAATACACATAGTTAAACAAAATTTTGTCAGCTTATCGAGGTAACGGGTGGAACATTCGATTTTTGAACGTTCCCGGAACTCTATGGCTTCGTCCAATGGCAAAGCAAATATAGTGGGGTTTTACATGTATATTTTGTTTTGTGATTTTCCATGTTTTTCGCTATCGAAGTCGGGTGTAGACAGTTAGTATCGATTTTCGTGAAATGTCTATTTAGAGGACTAGATGTAACTGTTTTATGAAACAACGGCAGTAGAATACCAAAGGAACAAGGGAAGTGCTGATTACAAAAAGCAAAGTCCAACGACATGGCAAACAGCAATTATTGTATATTTTAGCCAGTTGTAAGCTAAGTCATTGCGATAACCCTAAAATAAGCAATCTTGGGTCAAAGTTATATAATATACATTTTCTTTTGCTTTAGTCTGCAAAAAGATATTCATACTTTACAAATACGAATTAAAATTAAATAAAGATGAATTATTCCATCGTATTGTTCTTCATTGTACACTGGCAAATATACTTCTCGCAAAACAGGAGTAAATGGCATATAAATGATAGATAAACGTATCTAAAATAAAAAAAAAAAAAACAAGTGACCTGGCAATGTTAATTACAAAAATATTTTCATTATAAAATATTCTGGGCTAATGTACAGTATACATAAAAAAATTTTTAATCGGAAAATAACATTAAGATGTAAAAGGCTTTATATTTTAGAAATAATAATAGTAAAAAAAGCAGCATCAAATAAATAAAATTAGTAGATAAATAATATGAAAAAGTAAACAAAAATGGAAAAAAAAGAATTAACAAAAGCAACAATAAAAATGAGCAATTCTCGATTTTGTTCAACAAAACGTTTTACTGAAATGAATAATACAAGTAAAATAAA
This sequence comes from Modiolus philippinarum, assembly GCA_002080025.1. Lineage (NCBI taxonomy): Eukaryota > Metazoa > Mollusca > Bivalvia > Mytilida > Modiolidae > Modiolus > Modiolus philippinarum. The sequence goes on along the minus strand of MJUU01015478.1, from coordinate 21,969 downwards.
CGATTAGTTGACATACATAATGATAATAAGTTAAGACAATATTACATTTTTCATTTCGTTAATAAAAATTTCTATTTTTACTAAACAATCATTGATAGTACAACTCTTGCGATCTTTGTGATCCTTGATCGCAAGGATTGTGATCCTTGATCACAATGCTTAAGATCCTCGATTGCAACAGCTGTCACCCTTGATCGCAACGGCTGTGATCCTTTAATTGTATCGCATGCGACCGTTGACCTTGCGATCAATGTCCACAACACCTGCGATCAAGGATCACAACACCCGCGATCAATGATAGGAAACCATGTGATCATGCGGTCATTGATCGCATTCCTGGATTGCAATCAATGATCATAACTTTTTTCTGTGATCCTTTTGTGATCTCTTAGTGACCTTTTTCCCTTTTGCAGTAAATTGCCAGGTTGAATATTCCTGGTACTGTACTCCGTATTTTTAAACACAATTTTGTAAAATTTAGATATTGCAAGTTTTAAAATAAAATCGGTTTTCGGGTCAGCACCGAAGTACTGACTTCTATGTTGGTGACTAGCCTCGGGGACATACAGTCCACCAGCAGAGGCATCGGCCCAGTGGTAACAAATAACACAATACCGAAGTTACTGTTTATTAAGGTTCTGCATATGCGCATTTCGACAACTTATGTCTCTTCAGTGCAGATAAAATCAAAACATATGGAAGTCCATAAACCGAAAAAAAAAAACACATTTAAAGCTGATAGAGAACAAATAACCAAAAGGATCTTTATAGAAAAGCCGAAATTCAGCTAAGGACAAAGCTATGCATGAGGGAGATACTCCTTATTTTAAAACACAATTTTGTAAAATTTAAGATATTGCAAGTTTTAAAATAAAATCGGTTTTCGGGTCAGCACCGAAGTATTGACTACTAAATTGGTGAATACCCTCGGGGACTTACAGGAGACGCATCGGCCCAGTGGTAACAAATAACACAATACTGAAGTTACTTTTAATTTAGGTTCTGCGTATGCGCATTTCGACAACTTATGTCTCTTCAGTGCAGATAAAATCAGACAACGGCAGTAGAATACCGAAAGAACAAAGGGGTGAAATTCACAAAAATCGAAGTCCAAAGACAGGGCAAAAACGAGAACACAGAAAACAATGACGTTAGACACAAAAACAATGACGCCAAACAGACACAAAGCACAGAACCAGAAACCACAACATTCAGAACAAAGGCACTCACAGTGTAAACTCTAGTGAAACTGAGAGTGACATCAGGTGCTCTGGAAGGGTAAGGATGTCATTTGGAAGTCCATAAACTGAAAAAAAAAATTTAAAGCTGATGATATGAATAACAATATGAAATATGAAGTAATCAAATTAAAACCTGAAATTGAAATAAATAAATATTTATATTCGTACCTCACATCTAGAAAATTATAACTATCACTTTTGGATTCAGGAAAAGATACAATATAAACAATAATTTATATGTACATGAGTCCAGCATAAATACCGTTATATTGTGATCGATTGTCACTGCCAGTCAAAATTCACTTCAGTTCATGGAGGTGCTAATAAACATTGTCATTTACTAGCATAAAAGCAATAAAGGAATTGTCTCTTTGCTTGTTTTTACCATATATTTGCAGAGACTTTGTCTCACGAGCATTTACTCAATATATTTTCATTAACCATGCACTGTAACAACTATAGTTGTCACAAACACTGTAATTTACTGTGAGTTACTGTTACAGTCCCTGGATCAGTCAGCATTCCATTTTGACTGATCGTTGACTGGTGAATGATCGCTGAATGATCGCTGAATCATGACTTTTGACGGCTGACGGATACTAAAATTAACTGATGACTGATGAATGATACGACTCTTTACTCTTGAATTATGACGGATGACGAATAGAAAGAAAATTAATTAATTATGCACGGATGATCGGTGACGGATGGCTAGTGACGTATTTCTATTGACTGATACAGGTAAATTAAAAAATTATCGGCGAAACGAATCTCACAGAGCGTTGATTTATAGTTCCTAATTAATAGATCGAAAGTCATTATTAATACATAAATCTGACAGTTCTAAGTAATTCAAAAGACGTGCCGATTGTAGTTTGATGTTTGTATCAAACTTCTACTCCCCTTTTCCGAAAAATTCATAAAAAATTACCACAATGGTTTAAACCAATTTTTTTACAAACAGACCAATGTGAAAATTTTTGGAACACGCCACCACCAGATGGTATTTACAGTGATTATGGTGATATTTCATACTCAATACTCCACAAATTATATATTATTATACCATAAATTCATAAAAAGTTAATATGGCAATAAGTTATACTGATAATATGGATGTTATTGGAATAAATATCATTAATGTCATAAGATTTTTTTCAGAGATTGTTTTGATAATTTATGCTCAAATATCTTCTAATTTAATATTATTTTGGGAAAAATTTTATAAAAAGTTGTGTCGCAAACATTCAAATAATTTCGAAACACTTCAAATATGAAATTATTGTAACAAATCACTTCTAGGTGGTATTTTTTGAGATTGTGTTCTCATTTCACATTCAAAATTCTATTAAACAGATATTATTTTACCAATAATTGACTAAAGAATAACATCGCAAACATTCAAATCATTTCGAAACACTTCAAATATGGAAATTATTAGGATAAATCACTCATAGATAGTATTTTTGGAGATTGTATTCTCAATTCACATTCCAAATTATATTCAACAGATATTGTTTTAACAAAAACGGACTTAAAGTTTACATCGCAAACATTAAAATTATTTCGAAACACTTCAAATATGGAAATTATTTAAATAAATCACTTCTACATGTTATTTTTGGAGATTGCATTCACTTTTCAAATTCAAAATTCTAATCATCAGATACAATTTTACAGAAATTGACTAAAAGTTTATATCGCAAACATTCAAATCATTTCGAAACACTTCAAATATGGAAAATATTTAAATAAATTACTTCTAGATGGTATATTTGAAAAATGTAGTCACATTTCACATTTAAAATTTTATGCAACAGATATCTTTTTGCCAAAAATTGACTAAAAGTTTATATCGCGAGCATTCAAATCATTTCGAAACACTTCAAATATGGGAATTATTGGAATAAATCACTTCTACATGGTATTTTTGGAGACTGTATTCACATTTCATATTCAAAATTCTATTCAACAAATACCATTTTGCCAAAAATTAACTAAAAGTTTATATTGCAAACATTCGAATCATTTCGAATCACTTCAAATATGGAAATTATTCAAATAAATCACTTCTAGACTGAAATATTGTGCATTTCAGGTTTTTTCCTTTCTTGCGATACCAAATGCATAATCTTTTGTCAAAAATGACCTCAGAAGTGGGAGATATTATATGTCGGTGCTTATTTCAATTGTCGCGACACAACATTTATATGTATTTTTCCCCAAAATAACGTATAAGTTTGAAATATTTTGCATTTCAGCTTTTTTCCTTTCTCGCGACACCAAATTCATACATCTTTGTCAAAAATGACCTCAGAAGTTGGAGATATTATATGTTGGTGCTTATTTCAATTGTCGCGACACAACATTTACATGTATTTTTCCCAAAATTACCTTATAAGATTGACTTATTTTGCATTTCAGCTTTTTTCCTCTCTTGCGATGCCAAATTTATACATCTTTTGTCAAAAATGACCTCAAAAGTGGGAGATATTATATGTCGGTGCTTATTTCAATTGTCGTGACACAAGATTTATATGTATTTTTCCCAAAATGACCTTGTAAGATTGAAATATTTTGCATTTCAGCTTTTTTCCTTTATCGGGATACCAAATTTATACATTCTTTTTTAAAAATGACCTCAGAAGTTGGAGATATTATATGTCAGTGCTTATTTCAATTGTCGCGACACAATATTTATATATTTTTTTTTCAAAATTACCTTATAAGATTGAAATATTTTGCAGTTTAGCTGTTTTCCTTTCTCGCGATACCAAATTTATGCATCTTTTGTCAAAAATGACCTCACAAGTGGGAGATATTATATGTTGGTGCTTATTTCAATTGTCGCGACACACATTTATATGTATTTTTCCCAAAAGTAACTTATAAGATTGAAATATTTTGCATTCAGCTTTTTTCCTTTCTCGCGATACCAAATTTATACATCTTTTGTCAAAAATGACCTCAGAAGTGGGATATATTATATGTTGGTGCTTATTTCAATTGTCGCGGCACAACATTTATAGGTATTTTTCCCAAAATTACCTTATAAGATTGAAATAATTTGCATTTCAGCTTTTTCCTTTCTCGCGATGCCAAATTTATGCATCTTTTGTTAAAAATGACCTCAGAAGTGGGAGATATTATATGTCGGTGCTTATTTCAATTGTCGCGACACAATATTTATATATATATATTTTTTTCAAAATTACCTTATAAGACTGAAATATTTTGCAGTTTTGCTGTTTTCCTTTCTCGCGATACCAAATTTATGCATCTTTTGTCAAAAATGAATCCAAAAGTTGGAGATATTATATGTTGGTGCTTATTTCAATTGTCGCATGTATTTTTCCCAAAATTACCTTATATAAAATTTCTTTGAAAAGATGTGATAAAGTAAAATATTTTAAAAAATGAATTATTTTGATTATTTGTAAAGATTTAGTATAAACCATATAATGAAAACCTAACTTTCTCAAACATATTTATATAAAGATTTACAAAAAGCTATATCGTAACATATAAAACTTCTTCAAAGCATATAATAAGTAATTTTTTTTTTTGAAAAATGAATTATTTTTGTCATTTGTAAAGATTTAGTATACACAGAGACATTTAGATAAATGTCTCTGGTATACACGTCCATATTCATTTTTGTAGTGGGAAAATATTATCTGACATGTTTTATATTTAACAATATTTTATACATAACTGCATGGTTATTTTTTCTCATTTGCATATCCAAAAGAACGCTACGTGGAAATATATTTTCATTCCCTCGGCTATCGCTTAAAATTCGATCTAACTATATATATATAAGATAACCTCGTTTTAAGTAGTGATCCTCGCGACAGCTTTCAAGTGCACTTGAAGTTCACTAGTGAACGCGATAATACCTGTCACGGAATAGCTACCTATTCCAACAGAGTGAACTTCGGGACAGCTGAGAGAACGCGAAGTGCACTTGAAAAGTGAACTTCAAGTTCACTTTAAGTGCACTTTTTGGAACGTTGCGTCTGCACCCATCTGTATATTTGAAAAAATGTATTCACATTTCACATTTAAAATTCAATGCAACAGATATCATTTTGCCAAAAATTGACTAAAAGTTTATATCGCGAGCATTCAAATCATTTCGAAACACTTCAAATATGGAAATTATTGAAATAAATCACTTCTAGATGGTATTTTTTGGAGATTGTATTCTCATTTCACATTCCAAATTATATTCAGCAGATATTATTTTGCCAAAAATTGACTTAAAGTTTATATCGCAAACATTAAAGTCATTTCGAAACACTTCAAATATTGAAATTATCCGAATAAATCACTTCTAGATGGTATTTTTGGAGATTGTATACACATTTCACATTTAAAATTCTATCAATAAGATATAATTTTAACAAAAATTGACTAAAAGTTTATATCGCAAACACTTAAATCATTCCAAAACACTTCAAATATGGAAATTATTGAAATGAATCACTTCACTCCTACATGGTATTTTTGGAGATTGTATTCACATTCACTTTCAAAATTATATTAATAAGATATAATTTTACCAAAAAATGACTAAAAGTTTATATCGAAAGCATTCGAATTATTTCGAAACACTTCAAATATGGAAAGTATTAAAATTTGAAATAAATCACTTCTAGATGGTATTTTTGGAGATTGTATTCTCATTTCAGATTCAAATTTCTATTAATCAGATATTATTTTACCAAAAATTGACTAAAAGTTCATATCGCAAACATTCAAATCATTTTGTGACACTTAAAATATGGAAATTATTGAAATAAATCACTTCTAGATGGTATATTTGAAAAAATGTATTCACATTTCACATTTAAAATTCTATGCAACAGATATCATCTTGCCAAAAATTGACTAAAAGTTTATATCTCAAAAATTCAAATCATTCCAAACACTTCAAATATTTAAATTTTTGGAATAAATCACTTCTAGATGGCATTTTTGGAGATTGTATTCTCATTTCACATTCAAATTTCTATTAATCAGATATTATTTTACCAAAAATTGACTAAAAGTTCATATTGGAAACATTCAAATCATTTCCAAACACTTCAAATATGAAAATTATTGGAATGAATCACTTCAAGATGGTATTTTTGGAGATTGTATTCATATTTCACATTTAAAATTCTATTAATAAGATATAATTTTACCAAAAATTGACTAAAAGTTTATATCACAAACATTCAAATCATTTCGAAACTCTTCAAATATGGAAATTATTGGAATAAATCACGTCTAGATGGTATATTTGGAGATTGTATTCTCATTTCACATTCCAAATTATATTCAACAGATATTATTGGGCCAAAAATTGACTAAAAGTTTACATCGCAAACATTAAAATCATTTCAAAACACTTCAAATATAGAAATTATTCGAATAAAAGTTTATATCGCGAGAGTAATATGTAATATTGCCCCTCGTTCCTAAAAAAATAGTCGGTAGTGGAGAGGGGCAATATTACATATTACTATTGTGAAAAAAAAAGCCGGAGGTGTTAAAAAGCTACACAGAAAAAGTTATAAAAAATTAAACAGCCGGGAGTACACCGAATATAAAACTATTAGTGCGGGTCTAACACAGTAAAAAAAACAGCTGGAGGTTCAGCTAAGTAGAAAAAGTTACACATGAAAAAGTAAGAAAAAAAACCTAAAGAGTACCCCCTAAAATGTGTTTATTACTTTTACTAAAAAAGCAATTAATCTACTTGATTAACCAATATCGAATATTACTTAGCAACAATCTAACATCGTATTGATTACAATATGCTATTCAAAGGATGCTTCATTAAAAATTTAAATGACAAACCAAGCGTATTTTGTAGTAGCTATTGATTTCAGACTATCAAAATTAATTGGAAAAGTGTTCTTACAACCGATGCCAAGGTGTAATTTTATTTCATTTAAACGTAAGCAAGATGGCTTCACTCAAAGAAATTTCACAGTATGCAGATAATGCTATTTCATGGGTCGTGTCAAAAATATCAATGGAAGAACGCAAAAGTTTTGAGGATACTTTAAAGAAATTGAAAACGCTTTTAGGTGAAAAAAGGAATGAGAAAGATAGAACATTGTTGTTTTAAAAGCATATTATACCAACAATTATAAAAGGAGTCAGGGTATTGGAAAATCTTGATGATTGTGGTCAGATTAAAAGCGTCGATATTAATCTAGATAATATGCGAATAATGATGAAAAATGCACTAAAAAGGACTTTATTAGATGGACACAAAAAAACAAAAGGTATGTCAATTAATTTTATTTTTTTAAATATTCCCTGGTAGCAGCATACAATAAACCAACAACCAAAACAAGCAAAGCCCATAAATTATTTGCAAACCAATTTACTACGTCTTTTGTTGCATTTAACAACCAAGACACAATAGCACCGATAATTCCTGGCAATGCAGGTGTTAATTTTCCTGCAAGCTTCGCTAATAGTTTTCCAAGATTTGATAATTGTTTTTTTATCCAATCTTGTACACCACCACTTTTTGGAGGAGTTGGTTGAGGAGAGGGAGAAAGTGTACTTTCACCAGTAAATGTTTCTATTATAACACCAATAATCATTCCAAAAGCAGTTAAAATACTAGCTATTGTTATTCCTTGTTCTCTAAATAATGTTCTAATTCTTTCCCTTAATGTTGTGTCTTCGTTTAATATTTTACGTATTGTCTGTTTAATTCTATTTAACTGTTTACGTAGTTTATCTCTATTAATATTAATTACCTCTAATATTCCACTTCTCTCAATTTCCAAATTTATCAATTCTTTTCTTATTATATTTATTTGATCTTCATTTTTTTTCTAGTATAGCTAATCTTAATTCTTTCTTTTTTCTTCTATTTTTTTTTAATTTTTTTCATACAGTTTTGGTAATTGATGTGCAATCTCTTCTTCATTTGTTGTATATGCTTCCAATAAACCATTCATTTCTCTCATACCTACTTTTGTTTGTGTTTCTTTATCAAATGATGTTAATATTTCTTTTACAGATGTTGTCGCATTACTTGATGTTTCTAATAGTTCTTCCGCCTCTTGTTCTGAAGTTATATCATGTAAAGGAATATTTTCTATGGTTTCGGTTCTATCCCAAGATCGTGGGGTTTTAAGCTCTTCCTGAAACCCTGCTCTACTTTCTTTTATTTCTTCAGAAAGTTTATAATCATCTACACCTTAAACTTCTCTGATAAAGTAAATATTATGTTGTCCTTGAAGATAACTAAATTTATAAAATTCTAATACACCTCCTTTGTAATATGTTAATGGAAATATATTACCATATTCATCTTTTACATATAACATAATGTTTCCATATTCGTTATTCTTAACAAAGAAATCATTTTAATTTTTATTACGTACTGTTTCTTTATTTTCATTATAAAATTGTTTTACCATTTTTTGTGTAATTTCCCTTTCATGAATTTTAGCATCATTTTCTGATAATTTTTTTGATTCTTCATATTCTTTGGTTATTGTACTTTCGAAATCTTTATCATTTTGAAAAGTGTTTTTTTTTTTTTTTTCTTCTTCATTATAATTTTCTTCAAATGCAGGATTATCATAAAAATCAAAACCTCCTTCAGCCATTTTTAATTATAAAATTGTATTCATATTTTGGTGGAGGGTTATTTACTATAGTAATTTTGTTAAAGAAAATCATAAATTTTCCATTTTTTTTAATTTCATTTCTTACTCTTGCTTCTGTATCTTCAATCAATTCCTTTCTTTCACTGTCATTCATTCTTGTTTGTGTTTGTTTTTTATGTATATTTTCTTTCATTTCATTATATTTATCTAATTCATCTAAAATCAATTTAAATTCATTTTCATTTATCTGTCCATCAGTTAAAGATTTTGATATTAAATCTGTTATACTGTTTAACTTACTCTCTGCCATTGTTTTAATTTCATAATGTTTTTTTGATTTTGTTGTAAGTTTACGTCTAACAAGTTTAACACAAGCACCTCAACTTCCACACGCGACAGCTGCAATTTGAATTGGTAACAATATAGGAAAAGCTATTCCAACACCAGCTAAAATAGCAGAAACTGAAATTAAAGTTGTATCGACACCATCCGTTGCATTAACTCCTCGTTTATATTTCCTGTACACTGATTTACGTTTATCTCTCTCATTTATTAACGTTTTTTCTATTTCTGTTATTTTTTGTAGTCTATAATTTTGTCCATCTTCTTTTGGTAATTCTGGATATAAATCTGGGGCTGTTGGCTGCTTCATTTTTAAGGATATTATTTTTACTTTTTCATAATTTACATTTTAAAATTTTTCGAAAAAAAAAAACTTTTTGGAGTTGTAAAAGATTTTAAATTGTCCCGCCAACATTCCTGAAATTCCAATTTCTACACGGGATAAATTGGAATGTTAAATTTATATTCCAATATTCCAGGTTGAGGGAAGACAACTCATATCATATTGATTTTCCAATATTTATTGGAAAATATATTAACAACCGGGTAAATAAACATGTAAAGCGTATTTGGTTTACATTGATACAATAAGGACTATTAAATTAATAAATCTCATAAATAATAAGTGCTGTGATACCTAATACAACACTTACAAATATTATTGATTTTCTATTATCTTCGTGTTCTATATTCGGTATATCTCGAACAAATTTATCAGAAGGCTTCGGTATATCATGAACAGGTTCTGGTAGAGATCTGTTTGTTTTTGTTCCATCTAATTTATCTAAAGAATAAGAAACATGTTTATTATTTATATTATCGTTAAAGCCTAGTTTTTGATCTTTTGTTGCGATTACAATTTTGTTATTATAACCAACAATTGTTCCAATTTGTAATCTCATATCACTTGGAGACATATATAACCCAATACCATAGACAAAATTAACTTTACTACTAGCGTATTTTAAGACACATTGATAATTTGAAATCTGAGAGGGTAAATCTGTGGGATTATTTATAGAATCTTTAACGTTTGCTAAGAATTGTTTTTGAGCATCAAATCCTGTACTTATTTTTAGTATATCTACACGTGTTTGAGATTGTGCTCCTAATAAAGCCCATACAAACGTTCTAATACTTTCATTAATACGTTCAGTACCTACTTTTGTAAAACCTTCTGATTTGTCTAGAATAAATGTTGTCCAAGCCCTATTTATATCTATCGTATGCTTAACTGAATCGTTTATATTTAATAATGGTCCATTCTGAGAATGATTTATTCTATATTCAGCACTTGGTTTATAGTATTGGGTAAAACTTCCTAAACCATGGCAAGCTGTTTCTAATTTTTGTCTCCAATCTGTATGAGGAGAAATTTGAAATTCATTACATATTTTTTGACATGCTGCTTTATCAAAAGGATTTGTGTAATAACAAACAGAAGAATCTGTTGGTAAAGGTGATTTAAGTTCTTTTAAAATTCTGGCAATACAATAATATAAATGAAAAATATAAACCGTTTGGGTTAAATTTGAAGTGTTTTGTATGTGGTCATCATAAGAAACACCACATCCTGTACTAGCACACCAAACTGCAAAGTTTAATTGACATTGCCACCAATCAAACGAAGAATACATCCATGTAGTCCATGGTTCGTTGGTGTGTAATGGTGGGTTTTGATAATTTTGAAATAAATCGGGGAAAGTTGTTTTAAAGTTCTCTTTTTGATTTACGAATATTAATTGATTAACAAGATTTTGACCGGAGGGACAATTTCCCAAATATTTTTCAGAATATTTAGTGTAAGGATTAGATGATGCACTAGGATTATATTTAAAATCTTTCTTCATTTTTTACCCTTAAAGATGTACAATACTAATTCAAATATTGATAAAACAATAAACTTACTTACTTACATTGATAACAGAGAGAGAAATAAACGTATAGGTTTAAAATATATAACATATTGCGTAGGTTGGCATAATGTTTCAGATGAACATATACAAAAAAAAATGGAGAGAGACCCATAAAACTTATAGATGGTTATTATAGTTTAAACAAATAGCTGATAAATTTATAAAAGAAAATATTGAATCGTCCGTAAATGAAACAAATGGTATTGCTTTATTAACCACTCCTGTTGAATTAAAAATAAGTAAAAGTTTAAGATATATGTTAGGATTTAATAAAACAAAAATATTCACACCTAATGAAAAACATTATGGAAACAGACCCATAGACTTTGCTATTTATAAATCATTGTATGTACATTTAGAACAAGTTAGCACTTTTTATAATTATCTTGATGGTGTGCCGAGTACATTATTAGCAGTTATTCCCGTTGAAAACAAAGAGTTTGGAGAAGTTGTAACAGCGAGATTTGAGCATCCAGAATATAAACGTTTAGTAAATGATGTAATAACAGAATTGAAATAAGAAATTAGAGATGAGTATAATAAAAAGATAATTAATAATTTACCAATTAATTGTGTTTTAGAAATTATATAATAATTTACCTATTAAAAATGAGTATATTTGGAGTTAAAAAAAAACACGTAGATTCATCGGAAATATTAAAAATGAGGAACGAGCTTCAAGTAATGGAAATTAATAATAATTTATTATATAACAATATTATAAATATACCAGACAGAAACACAATATGTATATTTGCTGGGATTAATGGTCCATTGAAATTTAATCAAATGTTTCATTTTGGTACTGGTTGTAGTGAATATGTTATGAATTATCCAGGTCAAATATTAGGTCTTAGTTTAATAAGTTTAAAAACAGGTAAAGATGGTTTAACTGTCATGGTGAGTGTTAATGATAGAATAACTTGGCACGGAATAGAATTGGATGATTCTGTTTATGAATATCATAATTATATAAACTTTGATACCCCTTTAAAAGTTAAGCTTGGAGATGGAATAGGTTTTATGAGTAAGGATTTAATTTTTCTCCGTAAGCCTCTATTTTTAAGGAATAAAAATTAATAATTCAATTATTACTGACACTAAAGTATCAATACTTTATTGTCAGTAATAATTGAATTATCAATTTTTAATCCTTAAAAATGGAGGCTTACGGAGAAAATTAAATCCTTACAGAAAAATAAGAGAGCAATTTGGTTTGAAAGGTAATCGTCAAAGTGTTGTAATAACTAATAATCCTTCAACAATTGATCAAAATCAACAGTTATTAGTGAGATCTCCTAATCTAAGTAGTAATGATGTTATTGTACCCGGAACAACCAGGTTAGCTTTTGAAATAGAACTCAAATCTACAGACGATAATGCAACTATATATCAAAATATAGGAAGGGCAATAGTTAAAAAAAAACAACAACAATTAGAATAAGTGGGAATGAAATTATGTCAATTGATGATAGTGATATTTATCAATGTTTTGTTGATTTGTGGAAATGTACAACTGAACGTGAAAACATGGCATATCAAGGAATTGGTACAACGAATATATTAAAACTTAGAGTTGGATCAGATGATGCAACAACAAATACAGGAGATCAAGCAATCGCAACAGCCTATAGTTCAAGATTTTGTATTCCACTTGACTTTGAAATATTAGAAACTCACACGCCTTTTTATCAACCAGGTCTTGGTGATACACTTGAATATGAACTTACATTTAATAATTATAGTAATGTCATTAGATCAACAGATTCATCTGCAAGTTATACAATAAAAAAACATTTGTTTAGAATTTGATATGGTTTCTGACACTAAATTAGCAAGACAGATAAGACAGGAAGTTGATGGTAAAATGGTTATCTTATATGAGAGGATATTAAGACATAGAAAAATAACCAAAAACAAAAAAGATACATTGTGGAATATTAATTTAAATGTTCCAGCTAAAAGTATGAAAGGAATTTTAATGTTGTTCGAAGACCCAGAAAGAACAAGCACTGAAACGTATTATAACCCCAATATAACAAACGTAGAAATGACAATAGAAGGTGTTCCAAATCAATTATATAGTCAGGGAATGAAAGCGTATCAACAATGGGATGAAATAAATAGATTCTTTGCTCTGAATTCAAAAAGAAATAAAATAACAAATACAGTTTTAAAAGATATACATCTATCTGATACAACAATAGAAAAATACTTAACAACTAATTATGCTTTATGGTTAGATTTACGTTCAACAGATGATAACTCACTACACGGTTCAGGTAGAAGAATAGAAAATGCATCTGAAGGTATTACCATTCAAATAACGAAAAAAAAGGAGCTGATAAACCAATAAATGTTTATCTTTTTGTTATACAAGATGCACAAATTAATTTTGAAGATGAAAGATTTAAAGAAGTTAATAATTAAGTACGTTCTCTTAATTTTTTATTTTATTTATTAAGTGTGGGTTTTCATTTTAAAAATGGAGTTACCAAAATACCTTCATTGCGCTATTATTTGTGGTAGAACTGGTTGTGGAAAAACAGAGTTTGTTCTTGATTTATTAGAAACAGAATATCTTCAAGTGTTTACATATATTGTTATACTTTGTCCAACTATTCAATGGAACAAGGCATACAAAAATCGTGAGTGGATTGGCGATGTTAGAACCCCAAAAACAAAAAAAATAATACTCGTCAATCCTGTTTGTAAAAACGGAGAAGAAAAACTACAAGAACTATTAAGAATGTTCTTTAATAAATAAGCAGGACATCCAACATTATATATTATAGATTATTGTAGTGCAACAAAAGAATTAAAAAAGAAAAGTGATATGCTGGCTGAACTTGCGTTTTCAGGGAGACATGCAGAACAATCGGTATGGGTTATTACACAAAAATATAATTCAGTGTTAAAAGATTTAAGAGAATAAACAGTATGGTTATGTTTATTTCGTACAAAAGATAGAAATGGTTTTTACAATTGTTTAGAAGAAAATGATGTTATTCCTACTTTGGAAGAAAGACAAAGAATAAAGGAAGAACTTAAAAAAAAATAAACATCGTGAATTAATATTAAATATAGATTCACCTACTGGTTATTTGGGTAATTGATTAAGCGAGCAAATAGTTTATTAAATTTTATTTCTTTAAAAATGAAGAGAGAAGAATTTGATAGATTGTAAAAAAAAAACAAAAAGATCACAATACACAAAAATGGACCGACTTAGAAATTGATAAAATTTACAAAATCACTGATTATAAATATGCTAATACATGTTTTGGTAAGAGTGTAATTTTATCTGTCCAAAATAATGGTGAAGTTTGGTGTCCTTCTCATCTCGCTGAAAAGATAGAAAACGAAGATACTCTTTTTTATGCAAGACCACTCGGGTTGAAAACATGTAAAAATAATAATAAAAAAAAAATAGATATCATGTTTATGATTTAGTATTTCCAAAGAAGAAAAAAAACTAATGCGTAAGTAATGCTTAAGAAATTTTTTAGTAATGCTTAAGTAATGCTTAAGAAATGCTTAAGTAATGCTTAAGAAATGCTTAAGTAATGCTTGAGTAATGTTGAAGAAAATAGCAATAAAAAGCAATGCTATTAGAAATACTTACAATTATAACAAACACTGCAGTATTATCATTAGTTGGTTATTTTGTATTTAGTTTTTTTACACTTAAAAATAAAATATATAAAATGAACGCTGAAGAATTTCCAAGTGAGCAAATCGTTGAAAACATAAATATTGATGATAATGACAAACAAGAAAAAAAAACGTGAAAGATTATCAGCCGTTGTTGCTGGTGGGGGTAGTAAGCAATATCTGGGGAAAGAATTACAATTATCAGAAATTGATAAAATGACACCAGAACAAATACATAAATTATATTGTAAATAGGAGGAAAGATTAGGGGCTAGTATGACCAAGACATTAGGAAACTCTTTTATTAACTTATATGTTATGGGTGTATCAAAGTACTAATGTTGTTAATCCACCAAATTTAATGCAAGATTTAGGGGAAGATCCTTTTATCAACCACGCTTTAACTAATGTATGTTTTGAACTGTATTATAGATATGGAATGTATCTTGCTCCTTTTACTGCAATGTTAACAACAGCAAGACATATTGATTTCCAAAAAAAAAAAGACGAAAATAATGACATAAAAAATGACGAGTGAAAATTCTGAACAAGAAGAAAACAAAGAAGAAATAAAAGAATCCAGCGAGCGAAGCGAACGGTCCCCTTTTAAAAAACCTCAACAAAAAAATCCAAAACGAGTAGCCGCTGGTAAGAAATGTGTAGAAGCAAGAAAACTAAAAGCTGAATTAAAAAGAAAAGAATCAGAAAAATAAAAAAAAGAAAACATAGAATTAAAACAAGCTGGTGAGCTTCAAATAACAAAAGATAAAGAAACTACAGATTCGTTTCATCATATATGTCCAACAAACGGATACACTCCGAACAAAAATTACATACCATTATGTTTATCAATTGTAGTTGTTGTATTAGGATTGTTTTTTTTATAAACAAAGAGAAAAACCAGAAAAAATTATTAGAGAAATCATGTTAGGTAAAGAAAAACCAAGCGAGCAAATCCCTTTAAAAAAACAAAAAAAAAAAAGATATTGACCCGTTTGAAATTAACTTATTTTATTTTTTTTTAAAATGAGTAAAATAGAAAAAATAGATGAAATGATAAACGAATTATTTTTTTCAGCATTCTTTTTAACAGCTATAAATGTTTTTTTGAAATTATGTAAATTATGTGAATTATATGAAAAATTAAAAAAAGAAAGAGAAGAAGAAATAGGAGAATTAAAAAAATTAAAAAATAGAAAAAGAAATAGAAATTGATCCTTTTGAATTTAACTAATTTTATTTTTTTAAAAATGGGTAAAATAGAGAAAAAAAAAAAGATTTGTTTTTAATTATAGACACGTTAATTTTTTCAGCTAGTTTTTTTTGTGTTATGGAAATCATATAATAGAAAAATAAGAGAAGAATTAAAAAAAAAGAAATAGAAAGAGAATTATATATAAGAAAAATAATAGAAGAAGAAAAAATATAACATGATAAATTTAAAAAAAGAAACGGAAGAATTGAAAAAAAATAAGAATTCAAAAATAAGAACAAATAAAAAAAATTAAAAATTTAATATATAAAAATGGCAACACCAAAAGACGGAAAACAAATAGCAAATATGTTATATCATGCTGGAGTGGAAACATTATTAACAGTTGGGTATGCAGAAATAGGTAAAAAAGTATTTAGAAGGTCAGCACCAAAAGTAGATTTGAACATGAATGGAATTTTTTATGTTATCCATTGATATACTGTTTGCAATGGTAACAAAAGACTTGTTGATTAAGCAAGGCATTATACCTGCTTATATTATGAAATACATTTTATTTTCTTAAAAATGGCAAGTGCATTAGCAATGATGTTAGGTGGGGCAATGACGAACGCTTTGGCATTTTCTGGTAGTAATTATTTATTTTCACATATGGGTAGTAATGCAGATGAAGAGAAAATAAGACATGACAAAGCAATAGAAAAATTAGAAGAAGAAACAGAAGAATGGAATAAAAGAAGAACTCAAAGATTAGATTTTCTAAATGAACAATTAAGAAAAGAAAATCATGCTGTTAAAACTTTTGATGATGTTGATCAAGCCATGAGAGAATATTATTATGTTACAAATAAACAATTAACCCCATCATCACCCAAGCCTAAACTAAGTGATTTTCATACTCCATCGGAAGATCAGAAAAATAGAGAAATTGCATTTGTTATTGGTGGTATGGTATTAACTGGTTTTATTGCTTGGAAATTAAAATAAATTAAAACCATAAGGTTGTGCATCTATTCCATTATCTAAGATATATCTCTTATCATCAAAGGGTGATAACCCAATTTTAATCATCTCATTTAGATATATTTTATGTTTCTTATGTACTATATTAAACATTGTTTTATGAATTACCTTTTTTTTCAAATAAAAAACTTTCATATGATTCAGGATTTAATTGTTTTTTAGTTGTTTTTTTAACTCCCTTTGCTGTACATTTAAATTCAACTTTGCTTAAATCTTTATATTCATATCCATACATTTTACTTCTTATTCCAATAAATTTTGTCATTATTTTTCCTCCTAATTCATCTTTAAATTTACATATTACCTATTTATTTTCAGTGGAATACAAAGGATGATCTTTTGGATAATTAGATGTATTTAAATTTTCTTTTATTTTTTTTTTTTTAATCAGAGTATAGATCTTCTGAGAATATATTTAATACAAATGCGTCCGTGTCGGAATATAAAATTTCATTATTTGGAAAATATTTTTCAATAATATCATAATAAAATTTATACATTACTAATTTTGAATAATCTAAAATACACATACCTAAATAAATAGGTTTATTAAAATACATTGATTTATAATTTAATAATACTGCTTTAAAATTATCATTGAAATCTATAATATCTTTTAGATTATCTCTCGATGCTAATCTTTTAAGATCTTCAGGAGTATATGCTAATTCTACTAAACATCTATTAGAAATATCCTCCATTGTTTTTCCGTAAAAAGAATTATTCATTAATTTCCAGAAATCTTTTTCAAAATCATTTTCTGCTTTTGCTCTCATGCTTGTATTGAAATCAATATAATCTTTTAACCACGCTTTATGATGAAAGGATATTATACTATGCATTTTTGTTACTTTTATTCCAAGGGAAATGTAATATTTGAGAATATCATAATGTACAATGTACTCTTTCTTATCATGAAGATCTAAGATTAATTTTTCAACGTTTCCTAATTTAGTATTATGTTGTTTTAAAAAAATCTCTTGAATAATCTGATATTTCTTTTTCATTTATATTTCTTAAAACTGCCATAGGTGGATATTTTCTGAATTTGAATTTTGTTTGTGGATCATATTCTAAATCCACTTTAAAAATCATTCCCTTTTCTTCATTACATTTATCTAAATAATAGTTTATATCTTGATTTTTTTTTATCTTCATCTTCCCATTTAAAATTTCCAGTCGAAAGTTTTTTCTGACATCCCACCACCATATAAATTATTAGCATCTATATAAAAAAGATAATTTGGATTATCTATTTTTTCTTTATTAGTAAATTTATTATTTGCTTCAACATAACGTTTTCCTAATACCCCGGAAAATCCGCCTCTAATCGCTTTTTAATCATATTTAACATATCTTTATTATGTATCAAATCTAATTAGATTCTTGTATATCTTAATCCCGCATTCCATGATAAACCAGGTGCTGAATAACAATAAGCTGGATCTATTTCATAATATTTTAAACATAGTTCTCTAAAATTCTCAAATACATCGGTAAATATTAACACATCCAGTTTTTGATGAAGCATTAAGTAATCTTTAAATGTTTCACAATATCTATCAAATATCTTTTTTCCATGATTATATTCGTTATCTGATATATCCTTTTGACTCAATATAGAATAAAATTCTTTTTTATCTGGAAAAAAAGAAATATTTTTTGATTTCTCTAAAGAATCAAAATAATCATATGGAACTACACCTTTAAAACTTCTTTCGCATTTCTTTTCACTTTCGTTATACTCAAGATATTTTAAATCTTCAAATAAATGATTTGTATAATGCTCAATTAATTTTTCATCTCTTTCTTCTCGCTTTTCATTTCTTTACTAAATTCATTATTATAAAATCCAAATAATTGATGTTTAACATGAATAAATAATTATTTTTTAAGTATTTTATATTGATCATCTTTTAATGTTTTTGATAAGTTATCTATACTACTCAATAAAAATCTCATACTATCTTTAAAAACTATCTTAAAATAATTATCTCCAAATGTTATTGATATGTAATTTTCACTATCCTTTCGTAATACATTTACTTTATTGTATCTTTTTTTATGTTTAGTAGTTCTTCTGTTAAAAAAACGGAAGTCATATCCGCTCCCGTTATGGAAAAAGATTGGGAATTGTTTTCCATCACTACATTCTAATCTATTACAACTAGAGCAGGAAATTCCTCTAAATTGACCTGATAAAAGGTTATGTTCAATTATTTTTTTTCTTTTCTTTCTAATTCCTTTTTATACATATAACAACAATCAGAAGTATTTTATAGTTCTTCTTTTTTCTCTTTTGATATTTTAAATTCCTTTTCTGCATGATAATAGGCCCATTTAATTTTATCTTTATAATATAAACATGTTTTTACAAAATTTTCCTCAGCATTTTCACTAGGTTCATGGTTAATATTTTTGTTTGGTATAACATTAGGATATTGAAAAACTAATTGTAAATTATAAGAAACTACTTTTTGTTATTGTAAATTTATTGTATTATCTTTAAAATATAATTTAATGTTTTCTCTTTTTTATTTTATTTCGTAGATTATTAATATCAATCTTTCTCCTTTTAAGTTTATTAATTTCACAATATTTATTTATTTTATAATCACTTATTTCTATGGGTCTTTCATCTTTAACCCATTTATCGAAAATTTTATCTATCAACTAATTAAAATGTTTTTCAATATATTTTTCTTTAATTTTATCTATATATTTTTTTGTTTCTCAATTATTTATTTTATTATTAATGTATTTATGATGAACTAATTTTGCTCTTTTTTTAGTTAACTCTCCTCCTTTTATTAATTTATTAATAATCATATTTTTTATTTCTGAATTAATATTATGTGATTTACTTTTTATTCTTAATTTATTAATTTGTTTTCCAAGATCAACATCCATATAATTTAACTTTATATTAATTGCTTCAAAGTCCGCATATCCAACAAATAGTAGTTTTAATTTAAAATGATGATTTTTAAATTCACACTTGCTTCCTTCTTTTGGCATTTTATATTTAAATGGTTCATTTTCATTGCAATCCTTTTTACGTTTTTGTAAAGCTTTTTCAGTAGTATATGAAGCAGTAATACAATTTCTACAATGATATCTTTTATGATGATTATGATTAAGATTAGCATTAAAATTTTTAATTAAACAATAATGTTTTTTATCATCTAAACTAACATATAATAGGTCTATAACATAATCTCTATCTTCAAATTCACTTCTATACAGACGATATATATCTCGTAAATTCTTTTCTTGATTTAATTTATTAATTTTTTTATCATCAGGATCAAAAAGTTTGTTTTCAATTCCAAATACATTTAAAGCTATATTTGTATTTTGTTTTTCAAATGTTTTAATTGAATTTTATATTAATTGGAAATTTAATATTTTTTGTATTAATATTATCTAAAAAGGGTTTATAAATTGATGCTCTTGCGGGGTTTTCATTCATTTTTTTAAATGTGTCGGACTATTCTTTATCTTCATCAGGTTTTTCTTTTAATTTATATAGTATTCCTGCAATTACACTATAAGCAAAACAGTAGTTATCAGTGTTTTGTATATTTAATAAACTATTAAATTTTATTCCTAAATCAAAATAAGAAGATCCATTTAAACTTTTTACTCTAACAACTTTAACTTCTGTGTTTTCTATTTCATAAAATATTAAACCAGATTCTTTTCCCTGATGTTCTTCTTCCCATACTTTATAATTTTTTATAATAGAATTATATATTTTATTAAATTCATTTTGTGAATGAAGTCTTATGAATCCACTATTATAATGTCTTTCTATTTTTTCAGCGTCTATAGCTATAGGTTTTGAATAAATAGTTTTTATAATAAGATTAAATTTCATATTAGGAAATGATAAAACTAATATTTTAACATCTGGTTTAATTTTTTTTAAAAATAGTTATCTATATTAACACCACTTTTGTTGATAAGTTCTTTAACATAATTTTTATTAGAGCCCATTTTTTAAAGAACAATTTTTAATTAAGTAATATTCACGTCGATAATTAGGATTCCTAAGTATAAATTCTTGATAAGATTGTTTATATTTTTCTTTATGTTTAATATAATGTAAATGTTTTATAAGTTTAAGACATTGTTTACATGCACTTTTAACTCCCATTGGTTTATCCTTTGCTTTATAATATTCGTTTAGTAATTTGTATTCTTTACATTTCGTACAGATTTTTCCTTCTGTCATTTTTAAGAGAACAATTTTAGTTATTTAAAAATGGTGCTCAAAAATCTAACAAATAAATTAGCAGATGAATTACATCGTAGAGTTGTAAGTGTTTTTCCTAAAAGACGTGTTTATGTTCATTCTGTTGATCAGACATGGGCAGTTGATTTGGTAGATATGCAAAAATATTCAAAACAAAATAAACACTATAAATACTTATTAGCAGTTATAGATGTATTTAGTAAATATGGTTGGTTAATTCCATTGAAGAATAAAACAGGAGTAACAGTAACTGAAGCATATAAAACATTATTTAAAGAAAGAAAACCTTCCTTTGTGTGGTCTGACAAAGGCTCTGAATTTTATAATCGACAAGTAAAAGAATTGTTAAAAGATAATGACATAAAGTTATATTCAACTGAAAATGAAGAAAAAAGCAGTGTAGTAGAAAGATGGATGGGAACAATGACACAACATATGTATAGATATTTGTTTGCCTCTGGAACATTTAAATATTATGATGTATTACATAAATTGGTTAAAAACTATAATAATACGTTGCATTCTTCAATTAAAATGACACCAGTTGAAGCGAGTAAATCCAAAAATGAGTTAAGAGTTTATAAAAATTTATATCCAGAAAAAGACGAAAAGATTAAAAGACCTAAATTTAAAGTAGGAGATGGAGTAAGAATAACAAAAAAGAAAAGTCAATTTGAAAAAGGTTATACAA
>MJUU01015477.1:9974-79740 GCA_002080025.1 Modiolus philippinarum | reverse complement strand
ATTCTACAACAAAATTAAATCCCTAAATCCAAAAATGTAGGAGGAGTTTGAGTCACAAGAAAAGTGTGACGGACGGACGGACGGACGGACGGACAGACGGACGGACGGACGGACGGACGGACGGACAGACGGAGGGTATTACAATATCCCCGAACTTTCTTCGAAAGTGCGGGGATAATAATGCAAAATATATACTCATTTGTATCAGTACCGACTACTGATTTAAACAATAGCACCCCAAAGCAAAATCAAAACATCAACAACAATACAGAAAAAAGAAATAAAAATCAAACAAAATTTAAAAAAAAACAAGAACAAAAAAAAAAAATGAGATAACATCAAGAAAAAACCTAAATTCCCTTTTCCATTTTACTACATACATTGAGGATTACATAATATCGAGAAGACCTTTTAACCGTACTTATGTTTTTTCTTATATAATTTTTATTTGCATGTGTGTGTGTAAGGGACGGGGGGTTCTTGTAGTCAGTTCACTATAAAAGCACATGGCCTATGTTTACGCAAGATCAAACTGAGGCTTGTTGTTGATTTCTAACCGACGTCAGGTAAACCTGATATTACCTGTATCAGAATGGTTCATTCTTTGTGACAATCGCCCGCTGGAAAAATCGTCCGTTTAAACATAATAGGCATTTTCAAAAAGCGATTTTTCCTGCAAAATGTACACGTGTCCAATAAAAATCGAAAGGTTTTAGAAGTGTACGATATTTTTACAAATGTGTGCAAAATCTTGTTCAGAAATATAGAGTAGTAAAGTCATCAGAATGCAAAATCCATTATCTAAAGGAAGTGAAACAGACTTTAGTTTAGGTACAATGACAAACGAGGTATCAAATGAAAAGAAAACAAATAAATTTACCCTTAATGATAATTTCAAGAGTATACCTTTTAAGTATCAATATCTAAATTTCCATATATGGCAAAAATTTGACAACATAATCGAATCAACACAATCGCAAGTGTAGAATTAAAATTACCAAACCAACGGCAGTCAAGTATAATTGTACGCTTCAGAAATTTGAGTAATGTACACGACGTACACCGACATATTTCGAATGCTCCAGAGTATTAATAATTAAACAAGATTGCTACGCGTAGCTATGTCCCCCGCCGCTGCAGTAAAGTCAATAAAGTCCAATTTCTCATGTAAAATTTTGTGAATCAAAATGGCGGCAGGATATGATCAACTGCATTAGGTGGCAAATAGCCAGGCAAAATTTCAGCAAAATCCCTTAATTGGATTAGGACGAGATGTGTCCACAAAGTCTTCCTATGTTGTAGTATGCATTGTGTCGATAAAGTCCCATAACTCCCGTAAAATTTGTCGAATCAAAATGGTGATGTGATATGATCTAGTACATATGGCGACTAACAATCCTGTAAAATTAGAATGAATTCAGACTAGCGGTTTCTGAGGAGTTGCGTTCACAAGATTTGCCATTGTATAACAATGTGGAAATAATCGAAGTCCCATAACTTCCCCAAAATTTAACAAATCAAAATGGGGATGCGATATGATCTAGTACTAATGGTGACTAACAATCCTGTAAAATTTGAATAAATTCTGACCAGCGGTTTCTGAGGAGTTGCGTCCACAAGAGTTGCCATTGTATAACAATATGGAAATAATCAAAGTCCCATAACTCCAACAAAATTTGACGAATCAAAATGGTGATGCGATATGATCTAGTACTAATGGTGTTTAACAATCCTATAAAATTTTAATGAATTCTGACCAGCGGTTTCTGAGGAGTTGCGTCCACAAGAGTTGCCATTGTATAACAATGCGGAAATAATCAAAGTCCAATAACTCCCACAAAATTTGACCAATCAAAATGGGGATGCGATATGATCTAGTACTTATGGTGACTAACAATCCTGTAAAATTTGAATGAATTCTGACCAGCGGTTTCTGAGGAGTTGCGTCCACAAAAAACGTGACACACGGACACACGGTCGGACGTACGCACGGACGCAGACCATTACCAATGCCCTCCGTCGCGTTGCGGCGGGGGACAAAAACATCCTTGGTTAAAAGTTAATTGCTGGTACACATAACCCACAATCATTCAGTCTCTGAAAGGATCAATTTACAGATGCAGTCAAATTCGACATCAACTAGAAAAAGACTGCAATAATTAAACACCTTGAACGGGTGATTCGACAAAATAATGTAAAAAATGTACCAAAAATTATTTATTCTCTGAAAGGGTCAAGTATTATGCTGTATATTCGGGTTGTTTGTTTCTCATGTACTTTTCTCCTTCTTTGCTATGGAGAACTTAGCTCTCTTCTGATGTTACTTCAGTGTTGGGGAATCTACCTCATAATTTGCTTAGCTCATTTTTGAAGTTTCTTGAGCTCGTCCGGACTCGGCATGTTGGGACCTTCTATGGAACAAATCTAGCTGTATATGATTTAGGGTGTTTTGTCACACGGTCATTATTAATTGTATAAAAGATTTAGAGTAATTTTTAGAGTAATTTTTATTTTAAAAAGTTATTTGATTTATTTATGATCATTAATTTTAAATACATTCTCAGGCTTATTTATTCATTTATTTATTTATCTATTTATTTATTTCTACTTTTATTGATTTTTAATCTTAAAACTTAAACATTTGTATTAAGAAAATTATTTGTATTCCGTATATAAAATTTAGACAATTTTCCATCCTTATATAACCCCGCTGCTTCAAAATTTTTGTCCCCAAAATCAATTATTATATATACACTATAAGAACACAAAGTTACAATGTCAATTGTCGTAAAAATAGCTGTCACTTATTAATCTTCACAACCCACTAATGAATTAAAACATCTTGAATAGTCCACCCGTCACTGATTCCGTCATCACTTTTGGTTGTTACTTCACTTTTTTTATTTTTCGTCACTTCGATTCATAAAGTTATTTCCGTTTTTATTTGTCAAATCAAAGTTGAACAGTCTTGACATTTTCTCATTGTTAATCCAAATATTCTCCAGTAGTTCTTCTCGGTTGGAATCTCTGATGGTGTGCCCGTCTTCAGTTTGTTTTGTCCTGTTGTGTTTCTCGTATAAGTTGTCCTAGGTAGTCTGGTCTGCCCTTGTCCTAGTCTGTTTCTGTTCTTTGAGTCATTCCCTCACCAAAAGTTTTTCCGCTATTCTTCCATCATTCATGGCATTTGAAATGAAAAGTAAACAGTTATTTAATGCACAGATATATACAAGTATACTATATACATATTGTGTAATTCGTTTGTACTATTTACTCGTGTCCTGTTTTGGGTTGATCATGATGATATTTTACAACATAGAAACAAAAACAATATCATTCATGTCCTAACTCAAGAATCGGGTTGCGACCGCAGCTCAACATCTTGTTTGTTAAATTTAAACGGATAATATCATTTTTGTTCTTGAATATCACAGGAGATTGCAGAGATTTTACATATACTTATTCACATTTATTATATTTCAATTTTTGTGTTGTTCTTCATATATGTAATTATTTATTTTAAAGAAATATTTGCAATTGTTATCAAACCAGAATATAACATGGCATAAAAATCGGCCAAATAAGTGATAAAGTCCACGATATGCAGTTCAGTATCACTTATTTATTTAGTATTTACTATAATTTTCTTTTTTTATCTCAACTGAAACGCATATATTACCTATATTTCCTACAAACTTAATTTTTAAACATCATTTGTCAGTATTTCAACTGTGAACCTTGACTTATCGACTTGCAAACGTTTAATATATTATTAAGTTCTTTTTTCTCCTTTTTTTTACTTTATGCCTGTCAAGTTTGCATTAAACACTAAAACATGTAACCCGATATAAATGAGCTTGCAAAAACAGGTCAAATTTAGCCAGGAAAGATATTTATGTGTTCAAAACAAATTCAAGTTCATGATTTCATATCAATTAGCTCTTTTTCGTTGAAAGTTTGTTATGATTATTAAAGTAAATTTAATTTTATGTACTGGCAGCAAGCGCGTCCAAGTACAGTAGCCTTTATTTTCTGTCATTTGCGTATGTCCGTTTGTCTCAATTCCCCCGTCTTGCGGGTGAATTAACTAGTTTGTCGTTATACATGTTATAAATATCTATATTTGCTTAAATCTAACGGTATTATGCTTCTCTACGCTATTCTCATTCTCTCGTGATACAACGTCTGGCCAAAAGAAGGGTTCTGGGTTTTACTTATGACATATATTCTATATTTTACGGTTGCAAACATTATTCGTCTAAATCACATTAATTTTCTCTGTTCATATTTGTTCTTTTAAAAAGATTTGAATGTATTGGTAAAAGAATTTATACAAGTGACAAGTGTTACTATTATATAATTTCACACATCTTTTTGTCTTACCGGCATGAAAAATTTTATTGCTGTTTAATTTGTTATTCTGTTCAACCTTTCTTTCTTTTTTTATCATGTTTGTATATTCTTTCATTTCCATAATATATTTTCTTAATTTCATATCAAACTATATTTATTTCTTTAGTTGCATTGTTTTGAACTCTGTATTTGGTCTGTGATTTGAGTACATGTTAATCCATGTTAGAGCTCATATTCTTAAGTATTTGACCAAAGTATATATACGTCTTTTGGTATGAATTTGGAATTGAAATTGAATGACAAGTCTAAATCACGGTAGCTACAAGGCCTTAGCAACTGAGCACTAATTTCAAGAAATCTAAAAATTCTTATGATTAGGACATTACAATTCAGTCGCAAGGTCTAAAAGTGTAATTGCATATTCGTTAGTGGATGTTATAAAATGATCACTTAAGAAAGCTTATCACATTTTAGATTAACGTGTCTCTCACAAATGTTACTTTGCTTACTATTTAATCATTTACTTTTGTGTTTTTCTTAGTAAATAAACTTTTTGGTGTCTTTCGTTTTGTTCCCGCTTTTGTATATTTTATATAAAACTCAACCAAAAGACCTTCACCAAGATTTTCTTCGGGTTCCCAGGTTGTCTTTTTATATCCAACTCATTTTACTCTGTAATGGTTTTTACCATTAATTCTTTTCTTTGCAACCAATTTTTCAACTTGAAATGCACTTTCATCTTCAGTTTGTTTATTGTTTTTATTTTGCTCATTCACATCATTTTGTTCATTCATTTGATTTTGTTCAACATTATCATTTTGCTCAGTAATATTTTTATTTATCTCAATGTTATTTTGCATATTTTGATCTCTCTGTGGTATTCTGTGATTTCTTGGGTCATGATATGGTTTCAACCGATTAGTATGGATTCTCGATTTTACAATTTTATGGTCGGAACATCTTCGAAGTTTACAAGTATCATTTTTCTAACATTTATAATGTAAAAAGGTCCATCCCATTTTGGATGTAATTTAGGAGAAAGTCCTTTTGGAACTTTCATTGACTGTAACAAAACATAATCACCATTTCTAAATTTTGGAGCTTCAGCCTGTTGATCATATCTAGTTTTAGATTTATCTTGTGATTTTTCTACCGACGATTTTTCAATATCTTTTACAACTTTTAACCTTTTTAAGTTTCAATGTGCTTCTTAGCAGTTTTTCCAATACCATCAACAGGTTGAATTGAAATATCAAAGGGTAAGTTCATCTCCTTGTCGAACAACATGTAAAATTAAGAAATAAAACATGGTCGCCATACTATATTGTCATTATAACATGGGCTTGAGTTGTTTTTGCAGATATTGTATCCCGAGCGTTAGCGAGGGGTAAAGTATGCAAAAAAAAAAAACAAAAAAAAAAAACCAAAAAACAAAAAATAACGAAAGACCATGTTATAATGACAATATAGAATTTGGCGGATATGCTTTATTTCGATTCTAATTTTGAAATTTCATCCATTTTATATCCGAAGCGAGCAGTGACTATCTTATGGTTTCGTAGCAATTTGATTTTGATAAACAACCTCGCTGACAAAAACTTTTCTACAAATACGATAAAAACTTACTTTTGTTTGATTTAATTGCTATTTTAACTGTAGAAAAAGCCCCAAGTTGTCGTAATCTCCATTCAAACTTTCCAACCAGCGCTGCTTACGAACCAGACATTACGATTTTTATTGTGACGTCACAAGTTGGAAAGTTAAAGTTTGTCCCGAGCATTGCTTTTTCAAGTAGAAAAAAAATTCCATAATGAATTTCGGGAACAAATTTAATTAAAAATTAGTTAGTGGATGGTAGATTTTGACAGTTTAAATGAAAAATAGATTCAAAATATGCAACAGAAACTATGCATCTTTTGCGCACGTGCTAAGAGTGATATATTGGTATTATAACATGACTCTTTTCACAAAGCTAATACAGGAAGCCATATTAGAGTGGAGAATAACAAGTTGACTCAGTATTTGTAGACATACGTAATGCCATCATAACACTTGTTATTGCATATCAGTAAAAAATCTGGATTACTATTGGCTTAAAGCCAATTACATGACATTCTCTATCTTGCGGTATTGATGCAATCGGTCCAAAAATCTGGTATGGACTGGTGGTTGCAGTCAATACCAGATATGGAACGCCAAGAATTTGTTCAGAGTTAATTCCCATTAACAAAACGCAGCACTGACCTAGACATTTAGTTAACATACGACAATGGCTGACGACGGCGGCATTGCCGGTCAGGAGAGGAATGATCGTTTTCCCACACTGTCAGATGCCCAGAAGAACCAACTATTGGCAGATAAAAGTGCTAAAAATAGAAAAGCTACAAAGAAGTATGCCATTTCCGCTTTTCATAAATACTGTCAAACCAGGCACGGTTACCAAACTGGATATGTTGTAGACACTCAGGATGACATAACTTTAGACCAACTTCTCGAGTCTTTCTACGCAGAAGCAAAAATAAAAATGGGGAGAAATATAGTGTCCAGACACTACGTTCTCAACGGGTTAGTATTCAAACGTGAATATATTATATATTTTTTTTTGCTCTGTGGTTCCGAGATGGCTGCAAAAACGTAGTTGGTAGGTACTTTGTCTTTGATTTTTTTCTTGATCAGTTGATAGGACGGACTTAGGCAAATGCCTACGAGCTACGTTTATGTGACTAGTTCCAAATTAATGCAAACCTGCATGAATGAAGAATTTTTAGAATTTTATACCTCCTCCCCAAAACAAAAATAAAAAAAAAATAAAAGAAAAAAAAAGCTGAGTGACCCCCCCCCCCGGAATTCAAATGATTCCTACCTATCATAACATTTGAACACAAACAATACACAGACATATAACAAAATATAATTTCAAATATGCATACTTAGTACATGTACATGTAGATATCACACCTGGCATTATTATTTATTCCCTCCAACTGAACTTGAGCCGCCAATACAAAATAATTAGTTCGCTTAAGACATATTTGATAACTCAGGAAAAGCCTGACATTGTTTTTTCACATACTAATCTAAGTGTTGTATCATTCATATCGTAAACACCATTTTCAAAACATGGTAAACTGAACCGTCATTCAAATACAGCGACTTCAGTATATCATGCACATGTATATATGATGAATCGTTTCCCCTTATCAAACATCAAGGTAGTTTGCTGAAAAAAAAAATAAGTACGGAAAGCCGGCTTCACGCTTTTTTCCTCATGTTCCATGAAAAAATTATTTCGACAGTATTTATTAAAAACATTTGATCATAGTCCAAAAATTATCTTTTTTTTTGAATGTGATAGTCATAAATTTAAAACTCGCCTCAAGTGATTTATAGATATGTAGAAACATGATTGATATATTATGAGTCATGTGTTTGTTTTATATTTTCATACAGTTTAATATTATTTAACATTTTTCTTTCAAGTATTATAACGAGCCACCGTTAAGAAGAGGAATCAATACATAAGTAGAGAGAAGTTTAGCTCTAGCACAGATATGTTTGAAGCGATTACTGTTGACCTCAAAAGGTGTGGAATAGAAATGTTGTTCATAAGCCCGTTCATAAGCCCGTATTGAATCCGAGGATATGGAACGTATTAAAACATATTTCACATCATGGGAGAATAAAAATGTTATACTTCAACGGAAAGTATGGTTGGATTTAATGCTGCATTGTTGCAGAAGAGGAAGGGAAGAATTGCGCGACATAAAAAAGGATTCTTATGAAATTAAAACTGATGGAGCAGGAAATAAACTTATTGTTAAAAAGGGTCAGAAGTAACAAAAAATCATAGAAATGACCAGGAAGATTGCATAGGAGGCGTTACTTATGAGAACCCATTATCTGATTGTTGTCCTGTTAAATCTTTTGAATTATATTTAACAAAATTACATCCAAGTTGTGATGCATTGTTTCAAAGGCCAAAGGATACATTTTATTTTAATGATGACATCTGGTATGAAAGGAAGCCTTTGGGCAAAAATAGTCTTGGTTCGTTAATGGTAGATATTACTAAATCTGCATCATTGTCCAAGAATTACACTATTCATTTTTGCGGTCAACCTCAATCACAGCATTAGACGAAGCTGGTTATGAAGGAAAGCAAATTGTCTAAACACAAATGTCTAGAAAGTATCTCAAGTTATAGTAAGGACACCAGTATGCCAAAAAAGAAAAAAGAAGATGTCTGCTACTTTGTCAAAAGCTCTGTATAACACACCAGATAATATAGTTCATACAGATCATCCTGATAGTCGCCTTTTTGTTGTTGTCAACTCCCTTTTGTGTTAACATTGTTGATTGTTCCATAATGGTTGTCAGAATTGTCTCCTTAAAATTTAATTGTTGCTTTCATGGTTGTTTTTTTCTACCAAGGGTTTTCAATGCAATGAATATAACAGTTACTGCTGTGTATGGCAATATCATGATATACGGGCTGCCCTCGGGCCATGATATGGACCGGTAGACTGATACGGCCCAAGCCTGCGGCTCGGGTCGTATCAGTCTACCGGTCAATACCATTGCCCTTGGGCAGTCTGTATATCACGATATTGCCCTATACAGCAGTAACTATTATATAAGTATTAATTAATGCCAATTTGATTGATCTTTTTCAACGCAATGTTTAATATCTCGCAAAGTTCTTGTATAAGTTTACTTACAAAATTTTGACCTCTGTCACTAATGAGAGATTTTGGAGCACCAAACCTAGTAAAAACTTCATTGTATAGTATGTCTGCGATTTCAGTAGCCTCTTGCGTTTTTAATGGAAATTCTTCTGACCATCTCGAGAAGCTGTCTAGAACTAAGAGTATGTGTTGGTAACCCTCTTTTGTTTTTTTTTAAAAACATGTCATTATGCCCATATGCCACCTATCAAATGTGTCTACGTTAGGGAGTGGCAGTAACAGTGCAACGTCGCTGGTGTGTTGGTTGTGTTGACCTTTGACATTTGTCGCATGATCTTACGTTTTGATAAATACGATTTCAGTAAAATTTTAAATGTAAAGCAGCTTATGTTCGCTTAACACCCTGGTGACCCATTTGATCATGATAAGCCATTAATGCATCTTGTTGTAAACATGTTGGTAGAACTAGTAGTTCTATCATACTTTGCTCCTTTGGTACACCCTTAGTTCTAGACCTATGCAAATGAATCAATTCACCAGATTTACCTAACCTGTAATGGTCTCGCTCATAAAATATGTTTCTAGCCTTTTTGTTGCCTTCGGGTAATTCATCCGTTTCTAGATATTTGATTAAGTCTACTAGTTCATCACATTCTCTTTGCAATTTACAATTTTTTGGTACATCATTTAGATTTGCAGCATTTTGTTCAATATTTGCAACTATTTGTTTTTCATTTCCAAATTCGAAAGTAATTCTGTTTTACATGCAACTTCACAATTGTTGACAGATAATTTTGGATATATCTCATTGTCAATGGCGTCAGTTTTATTGGATATCATGGCATCATAATCAATACTAGACAAAGCATCGGTGTTTTGATTTTTTTTTAAACAATTTCAAAGTTGAAATTTTGTAGTTCAAGAGCCATCTACCTAGTCTTGAATTCGTGTCTTTTGATTTGTGTAGCCAAACTAAGCTTGATGGTCTGTAATGACTTTAAATTTTGCATGTGAAAGATAAACTTTGTTTTTGGTTATGCCTTCTATCACCGCTACACATTCTTTTTCTTCCAATTTAACTCATTGTTTCGTAACGCACGACCATTGTACGAAGTCACCCTTTCTTTGTTATTTTCGTCCAACTGACCAAGAATGTAACCTATTACTGAACCCGAGGTGTCACATGTCAGTATAAACGGTTTAGACATGTCAGGGTAAGCTAAAACTGGGACAGTAGTCAAATTTGTCTTTTAAAGTTTCAAAAGATTTTTGGCATTCTTCTGTCCAAATAAAGTCTTTATCTTTTTGTAACAAGTTATTCAAAGGAACTGCAATTGTAGCATAGTCTTTTACATTTTTGCTATAGTAATTGCACAATCCTAAGTTTCCCCTAATTTCGCTCTGATTCTTTGGAACAGGGTAGTTTTCGACCATTTCAATCTTAGAGTTATTTACCTTGACACCATTTTTAGATAAAATATGCCCTAAATATTTTACTTCTTTTACAGCAAAATGACATTTTTCAGGATTAAGCGTAAAGTTAGCTTTTTTAAGTCTTGTAAAAACTTCTTCAAGGTGACTTAAATGTTCTTCGAAATTTTTGCTGAAAATTAGAATGTCATCAATATATGCCAAAACAAATTTCCCATGTAGGCCTCTCAGAACCTGTGACATCACTTGTGAGAATGCTATACTGCTGTTACGAAGTCCATATGGCATTCTATTCCATTCATAGATTCCAGAATGTGTAACAAAAGCAGCCTTGTGTTTAGAATTTGGGTGCAAAGGTATTTGCCAGAAGGAAGAAGAAAGATCTATTAATGTAAATATTTTAGGTTTCATCTCGCCTAATGTGTCAAAAACATTTAAATTTGGAATTGGAAAACTTAAAGGAAATGTTGCAAATTTAATTTTCAGTAATTACAACAAAAACGCCATGTATTATCAGGTTTCTTTGTAAAACAAATTGGGCTGTGCCAAATAGAGTTCGAAGGTTCTGTTATTTTGTATTTTGACATTTCTTCAATTTGCTTTTCAATTTCCTTTTTAGCTCGCCGGGACGAATGCCCAGAGAGCTATTGTCATACCCCCGGTGTCGGCGTCGGCGTCGTCAGCAAAAACTTTAACCTTGCTTGTGGAATGGAGACGTTAAGAGATGGGATGTTGATATTTAGTATGTGGCTTCCTTGTGACGAGAGCTTTCTTTTTGGTACCATACTTGTAGACATTTTGACCTTGACCTTGCCCCTAGGGCAATATATAAAAAAAACTTTAACCTTGCCTCTAGAAGGCAGGCTGTTAGTGGTAGGGTGTTCATATTTGGTATGTGACTTGTTTATGATGAGAGCTTTCTAGTGGAACCATATTTGTAGACATTTTGACCCTGACCTTTAACTGAGGGCAATTTTTTAAAAACTTTAACCTTTCCTCTGGAAGGTAGGCTTTTAGTGGTAAGGTGTTCATATTTGGTATGTGACTTCCTTATGATGATAGCTTTCTAGTGGTACCATATTTGTAGACATTTTGTCCTTGACCTTTCCCTGAGGGCAATTTTTGAAAAACTTTAACCTTGCCTCTAGAAGGTAGGCTTTTAGTGGTATGGTGTTCATATTTGGTATGTAACTTCCTTATGATGAGAGCTTTCTTCTGGTACCATACTTGTAGACATTTTGACCTTGACCATGCCCTGAGGGCATTTTTTAAAAACTTTAACTTTGATTCTAAAATTAAGTTGTTAAGTGGTAGGGTGTTCATATTTGGTATGTGACGTTCTTTTGATGAGAGCTTTCTAATGGTACCATATTTGTAGACATTTTGACCTTGACCTTGCCCTGAGGGCAATTTTTTAAAAACTTTAATTTAGCTGCTAGAATTAAGTTATTTATTGATAGGGTGTTTATATTTCATATGTGACTTTCTTGTGAAGAGAGCTTTCTTTACTTTCTAATTTATTGTGCATTGAGGTTACCGGAATCCCCCGCGAGCTATGTTGTCTTCTGACGACTCTTGTTAATATGAGGAGCGGCTCTATGTGGAGGCAAAGTGACTGGAGGACTGTTTCCGGTGTCAATTTCATGATAATGGGCATTTGTGCAACCAATACCGATGTTGCATAAAAAAAAAAAAACAATTTATTCTAGTATTTCTTTCAAAGTTTTCATTTATTCTGTTATTTGTGTACAAATTACTATTTACTTTATCATTCCTATTCATGCTCCAATTTATTTTATTACTTTTGCCAAAGTATACTTTATCATCTTTGTTTCAGTTACTGTTTATTCTACTTTCTCTGCCCCAGTTACTGTTTATTCTACTTTCTCTATTCAAGTAACTGTTTATTCTACTTTCTCTGTCCCAGTTACTGTTTATTCTACTTTCTCTGTTCAAGTAACTGTTTATTCTACTTTCTCTGTCCCAGTTACTGTTTATTCTACTTTCTTTGTTCAAGTAACTGTTTATTCTACTTTCTCTGTCCCAGTTACTGTTTATTCTACTTTCTCTGTTCAAGTTACTGTTTATTCTACTATTTCTGTTTAAGTTATGTTTTATTGTTCAAATTATCATTTGCCTTATCATTTCTGTTCAAATTTCTACTGATTTCATGATTCATGTTAAAGTGTCCAATTCTTCTTTCATTTCTGTTTAAGTAACTCTTTTCTCTATTTAAGATACTATAGAAATGCACATTTACTCTGCCATCCCTGCTTACGTTTTTTTATTTACTTTGTTTGAGCTATTTCTCCTGATTACATTAAAACAAGCTTTTGCAACATGGCCTATCTTCGTTCCTTGTTTTTAGCGTTACACGTCTCTTTCTTATAACAAAACCAATTACTACAAAACTTGCAAGAATTGTTTTGATTTTTGGTTAATTTTGTATTGCTACAAGTGACTTTTCTCTTATTTTCCCTTATATTTGCTTCCATTAAATTTATTGATTTATTTAGTTCCTTACATTTATCTTTACTAAGTTTTAGGTTTTCTTCATTGTTTGATCCTATATACAATTTATTTGCTTTTACAACTCTTTCTGTAATTATTGCAGCCTGTCTTAACTCTTTCAAATTTTTAGGCCCGCTAATTAATATACTTTTTTTGAATTTTTGTAAAAACGCCCTATTTGCAAAATTGAATTGTAAATTTTCAGGCAACTGCACTTCTTTTGCAAAATTTCTTACTCTATCTAAAAATTCTAAAACACTTTCATTTTCAGTCTGCTTAATTTCAAACTCTATATCATCTTTATTTTTTCGAAAATCGCTCTACAAACTCATTTTCTAAATTAACTGTAGTTTCTTGAATGTCTTCAAGTAATCCCTCAAACCAAACTTTATCGGATCCTTTCAAATAAAACGGCAAATAATGACACGCGCTTTCATTCGAAATATTATTGATTTTGATCCATTTTCTAAAGTATAGTAACCAGTTTAATGGATTACGCGATTCATTATACACAGGAGGTGTTAATAAAGTATTATAAAAGTGTACATTACCTTGTTGTTGGGCAATGTTTTCTTTTTTGTCTCGTCCCGATCGCTGTTCTTAATTCAGTTCTTCTTGATGTTACCATGCCGACGTCCGTCTTCTCAAGGTACCGCAATCAGTCCATTTTACTCCACCAAAGTATTATGCTGTATATTCGGGTTGTTTGTTTCTCATGTTCATTTTTCCTTCTTTGATGTTAATTTCTTTTTGTATTAAAGAACTTAGCTCACTTCTGATGTTACTTCAGTGTTGGGGAATCTAGCTCATAATTTGCGTATCTGTACATGATTTATTGTCCGCAATTCATTTTTTTCAATTATTTACATAAAATTGTTAAAAATAATGCAATACAATAATGTTAATTTATCACCCCAAATGAACCTAAAAACAATTATCAATTATCCCGCATAAATTATTTCCCGTACCAAATTTTGAGCAGCGTATTGGTTTAAAATTTTATTCTAGAATTCTTGAAAATTTCAAACATTTATTTTAATATATTTATTTACATTCTGAATGGCGTTTTCTGATTGAGAATGATTAACGATATTAAGGTTTAAAGTTTAAAACAATCTAAATTTAACTTGTCAATTTCAGATTTTAAAAACGAAATCTTTTTACTATTAGCTTTAATAAAATTTTAACTCTTAAATACCGAAATATTTACTCACTTTCAATGGAACAAATTAAACTGTACATGATTTATTGTCCGCAATTCATTTTTGAAGACAACAAATCATGCACACGTTTATATAGCCTTTGTCTATTATGGTAGACGCTCAATTAATTTTACTCCCTAAATGCAATTTCCTACTTTATTTCGCTTTATGATTTTTACACCTACGTAAGTTTCAGGTTTATTTTGCAATTAACATTTCGAGATAAGTGTCTTTCAAAACTCGTCAACAGCTGTTTTAAATAAATCTAGAAAAAGTGTTTATTTAGCAATTCGGATAATTTCTGTCTTATGTCTAGGTTGTTGTGTCACACGGTCATTATGAATTGTATGAAAGATTTAGAGTAATTTTTAGCTCACCTGGCCATAGGCCACGTGAGCTTTTGCCATCACTTGGCGTCCGTCGTCGTCCGTCGTCCGTCGTCCGTCCGTAAACTTTTCACATTTTTGCTATCTCCTCAGAAACTACTGAAGCAAATGGAACCAAACTTTACAGGAATGATGTATGGAAGGTCTCTTATGTAGATTGGCGAAATTTTTCCGATTCCCTTAAAAACATGGCTACCAGCGCAGAACATAGTCTAACATGGGACCATATGGGAAAAGCATCTATTTGCTATCTCCTCTGACGCTACTGAAGCAAATTCAACCAATCTTTACAGTAATTATGTATGGAAGGTACTTGGATCTGACAAAAAAGATGGCCTCCAGTGCAGAATATAGTTTAACATTGGTGCCAGGAATGAGATAACCATCTTTATAGTCATCATTTCTAAAATGTATAGAAGGTCCTTTGCAAAAATTATTCATTTCAATAGGATCAGACAAAAAAACATGGGTGCTAATGAAGAACATAGCTAAACTTTTGACCCCATTGGTAAGAAAATATCTTTTTTAGTCATGTTTGTCGTAAAAGCATTTTGCCAGGTGAGCGATACAGGCTCAGTCTCTGAGCCTCTAGTTATTTTAAAAAGTTATTTGATTTATTTATATTGAACAAAGCATTTGCTTTATATGTCAGCGACACAGCCGCCTTCATCAGAGGCAAAACAAAAATGTAACTAGATACAGAATAAACAATGTTACGTCACAGATAACGTTAATGTTAAAGACAAATCACACTAACTAGATCTGACCCAGGGATTTTTGTCAAACTCTGCAGAAATGTTCCCCTGTATGAAGGCTTGTGTATAAGCTAAAAAAATATATATGTCACCGAGCTCATAGTCGAGATATAACAGTCACAAAATGGGTCAATTTGAGATTTTTTAAAGAATTCTGTAGTTTCTTTTGACAGCTGCTGTTCCAGTATTATTTTCACGAATTTAATAAATTGTATACCGTTAGATTCGGCATTCCTTCTGCTTTAAAATCGGAGTATTTCTCTACCATATACATATCACTGTTTAACTAAAAGTACGTCTTAAATGCCTTCCCGCCAAAATAAAAACAAAGTTTGTAGTTATAAAATCGGATATTTAAATACTTCTGACCCAGGGATTTTCTTTTAAAATTGCATATACATAGATTTTTTATTATTTTAAATTTGGACACTTCAAAAAGTAGGGGTCACCGAATGAATAAGGAAGATAATCTTAGTTTTGTACCTTTCGTAGACGTTGTTTTTCGATAGTTGGACGTATCTTTTTTTTTTGGCAAAGTGAATGACGTTACGTCATAATACATTTTCAAAACATTGAAAGTCTCTGTGTATCAATTTCATTCGGTGCTTTCTAGATGATTGCGGCTGTTATATGCGCATAAACAATAGTGTGATTTGTCTTTAAATCATTTACTCTCTTGCTTCGAGTAGTTCGTAAGGGGTTTTAATTATTTTTTTACTTTTACACTCACATGAAACTTCGAATTAGGGCCTATTCAATTATTAACACAGCATGCAATGTAACATCTTGATATTTGACAAAATTGCAAAATGATAAAAATTGTCTTAAAAAATTGACCCTGACACCATCATATATCCAATAACCTTGCTTGCAAAGTTTTGAGTGATCAGGGTAAGCGTCCTCAAGGTGGGGCTAGAACGGCATGCAGAATTTTTTACTGAAATCCCAAAATTTCACGTAAATGGATCGTAAGACCATCATACCTAGTCTGCAGTGTTTTCAAAATGAGTCCTTGTTTCAAATAAGAGTGTGATATGTGAAAACGGCCGTTACAACTTGTGAGAACATCATACCTAATAGCTCTATACAGTTCAAGTTAAAGTAAACTGACCATTAGGTTGACAGGTAAAGCCTGCGAAAGCTACCGGTAACTATCGGTATTATACCCGTCGTAAGACAGGCGTGTAAAATTTTTGAATTGAAACAAAAACGAGAAATATACCCAGTCTACAAGAAATGCATCAATGAAGAGATGTTTGACAAATGTTTCAATTTATAAAACAAAAATTAAAATACACAGTGAAATATTATGTTATGTGACCCACAATATTTTGTCATTAAGTCACAAAGATAATTTATCGATAATGTTGAGGGAGGTAGGATCTTTTCCAGAACTTCGGAATTAGCAATTGTATGTAGCGGGAATTCGAGTATTTATCAATGTATGGGATGTCTAATTTTGACAGTTCGGGAAACAGATTCAGAATTTATTTTCAATTTCAAGTTATCTCCTGTTTTATCAAATATATTGTTAGCATGGTTAATGCCATTATTCAATTAAATTCTGTCTTGTGATTTTTATGAGTGCTCTTTGCTTTTTCCCTAAAGCTGCCTTTCAATCAAGACACCGTTTTACAAAACGGTCAAAGAGTAGTACATCTTAATCTTCCCGCAAAAACGACGTCATAAACCAACGACGACATAGATGATTGCGGCTGTAGTATGCGCATAAACAATAGTGTGATTTGTCTTTAAGAAACATTTTTTTTCATTGTGATTTATTTATAATGTAATTTCACATACATTCTCAGGCTTATTAATTTATTTATTTATCTATGTCTACTTTTATTTATTTTCAATCTTAAAACTTAAACATTTTTATTAAGAAAATTATTTGTATTCCTTATATAAAATTTAGACAATTTTCCATCCTTATACAAGTAACAGATGCATTCGGATTCTACATTATTTGGTAAAGTACTCCATTTCTGAAACGAATTAAAAACATGGTTCCAAAAAATCGTACGATACTAGATGCCATTAACAGTTCATGGGTTCAAAAGTGTATGATAGTATTGAATAGATTTTTCCAAAATTATTTTACACACAAAAGCTTATACAACTTATTTGATAACTAGTAATGAAGATAACTATAGACCGAAACAGCCTTTTTCATTTTATGTTTTCTAGTCACTTAGATTTGATTTATTGATACATAAATTTCAAAACGGAAGAAAACGTTAAAATGAGTTAAAAGAAAGACAAATTATTTAAAACTAATTTGGTTTTGGAATATAAATTTTATAAAAGCTAACCAGGTCCAGCGGGACTTAATTGTCAAAGAATGACTTTAATCATACTAAAGAACAGAGTACACAAATTAAAGTGAATAGGTATCCATACATCTTTGAGAAAAAAAAACATTGATCTTATATATTTAAAATTATGCAACAACATTATCCTCTTGTTTTGCCTTTCATATATTTTAGAGATTGCAAACTATAAAAAAACACCATAGTTAGTGTGAATTTAATTTCTGCATATGCGCAATTCGACAACTTATGGTGAATGAAAGGATATGGAGTAAATGCACATGAGACAATGTCTCTACAAATACATGGTAAAAACAAGCAAAGGAACAACGCTTTTATTGTTGTTCTTCATCTTGAAGTCACTATGAGGCCTTCAACAAAGAGCTTTGCTCATATCTAATAGTAAGTTCAAGGCGGTCCCTAGCACCGGTATGAGCGGAATTCTTTGCTAATTGTCGACCAACGCTACATTCATGTCTGCATTGGTTATGGGTACGGGGTTGTCGACAGACATTAAATAAACTGGCAAAGTGCTCTTACAATCACAGGTATGTCTCATCAGTGCTGATCAAAAACCAAAACATTTGGAAGTAAGTGAGAACCGAACCGTCAATCCAAAACGAATAATCCAAGGATAATGTCAACATCGGAAACAACATAAAACAGAGACACAACATAAGTATGACACAGAAAAGAAAAGTGAAGACACACACACACACACACACGCACAAAGATGAACAACACGGATCCAATTACAAAACCAGGGGTGAGATCAGGTGCACCGGTAGAGTAAGCATCTCCTGCTTCTTATAAGACACCCGCCGTTGAACATGTCAAACCCGGCAGTTAAGTAAAAAAAAAACCGGTAGAGGAAACAATACGCTTTAAAGGGAAAGATCTGTTTTCATCTGGGAAACAGATATCCCATAGCAGTCCACAAGATGTTGATGTCGACTTTAAACGTCTGGTGGGATGACTTCAAGTTTTGGGCAAAATACCCTTTTTTAAGTAGCCTATTTGTGAGGAACCGGGCTCTGTTAAGGAAGTTACTTTATCGAACACTGGCTCTTAAATAGAGAATGAGCTAGGCAAATGTAAACTCTGTATGCTTGCACTGTTGCGGAATTATAGTATTTTATCAAAATAACCAAAAGTTATGAAAAAAAAATTATAATTGCCATAATGTATTTCAAGGAAAAAAAAGTACAATAATTGAGTGCATTTAGTATATATATTAACTGATATTATTTAATGTATATGTCAGTGACCAGCCAACAAATGCCTAACTCTTAAAAAATATTTCAGATTGTGATAATATTGATATTGACAAGTGAAGAATTTGTTTATGGCAAAATGTATTATTAAGATTTCCAATAGAAAATCATTCCATCTTATTTTTTTTACACAAAATTAGAAGAAAAAAAAACTGGCAAAAATTTTGTGCAGTTTTTACAATTGTTGTAATGAAACTAAAGAACATCAGTTTTAATGATTGTGCTTTTAATAGACACATTAAATGTAGTTTTTTTTCGAAAATGTAATCAGGTCTTAAAACGATTTTAAATTGTATGTTGTAAGGCTACACAAATTTATCTTTCTTATGAAATATGTATAACAATAAATCGCATTGCATTTAAGTGTTGAAAAGGACTTTATTTACAAGCATAAATTCCATGAAATTCTTCCAAGCGTAACTTATCTGAAATATAAAATAATTAGATAAATGTATCTACAAATATATATTGCCGATTAGAATAATTATTTCGCTAATACTAAAAATGATTTGTCCTGTATGCACATTATTTTTTATCAGAAGTGCATCAGAATATTTTTTTTATTTTTTAAAATACATGAGACGACAGCTTACAATTGCTTTGCTATGATTTCTATAATGAGTGCCAAAGAAAACGCAAACCATAATGGTTATATTTGTCGAGCTGAAAAAATTGTTTCTTTGCTAAATGACTAAGCCAAGTGTCTGCTTTAAGTTTTGCATCAATGTACTTTGTCCACTCCTGAAAATTTGCCACGGCATCAACGTTTGTTTAAGTGGCCAAAATTAAGATTCCCAAATTGTCTGAACATGTTAATCACACTTACGAAAAATTAAAGAAAAAAATGACTCATGCTTCAAATTCTGAGTTCAAATTTTGTCAAGAAATAGGTAAGAGTAGGAATTTGTCAAAAATGGCAGTGTTTTGAATATTTGAGAAATTCAATTTTAAACATCAAAAAGATTTGACATTTTGCACAAATGTTCCCTAGAGTTTCAAAAACAAAAAGCTGACAAATTTTCAAACTGATTCATCGAGGTTCAGAGAAGATACACGTTAAAGTAATGTCTGTAAATGGGAAAAACAATGCATTTTGAGAAGTAAACAAGGGAATGTTTTAAGTGATTAAATGAAAACCGATGTCAAACATTTGAGATGGGAAAATATTTTCATGGGTAAAGCTTTAAATTGAACAATTAAGAAAACAAATCATGCGTGAAATACTACTCTTGTGTATTTCATGCCATGTATTGCGGGAGGCGTGGTTTCAAAAATCAGTCCTGCGAAAGATTGTTCTTTAAAGCCTGTGTAATTACAAGTTCATTGTCAATTACATTTGTTTAAAATTGTAATTTGTGCGAAAAATTTTTCTCAAACATTAAGTATTGCGGTTTCATTGACACTCAGTATATTTATTTATTGATATTTCTTTTTCAATTGTTATTAATTTTACTAAAGGTAATAATATTTTGTATGAAAACTGTCCAGTGTAAGTGAATGAGTTAAATGACTGAAAAGTTGTCTGCTCAAAATGTTTTGTTGTAATTTCATTTAAAGAAAAATTACAACTTATGAAGCAAATCTTGAAATATTTAATTTGATAAAAAAAATGGTGACAAAAATCGTACGGCGATAATGTCGGTAACCGTTCAGGGGTTCAAAAGTTTATCACAATCAAAACGATGATTTTGCAACTTCATCTTTACAAAGAATAACTAATACAAATTAATTGATATGTATTAATGGAGATAATTATAGACTGATGTAGCCTTTTTCATTTTATGTTTCCAGCTAATTGTGTTTTATATCACGACATATGTCTGGTTCAGAATTTTATGAATTTAATAAATCATATGAATTTTGGTTGAATATTGTTAACAGGAATGCAAATAAAATCTACTAAGTCCAATGATTTAAAATCACGTATTGCACTTAAGCTTTAAGAGAGAATCAGAGTCTTTAAAGTATGTTTTAATAAAGAAACAAAAATTCTAGATAGTTCCTTAAAGAAAACAAATATACAAATTTTACACTCATAAAAAGAAAACTAAAAGATGTTGTAATCACGGCTATTTGTCTTGGAATTTCTAGGAACATAAGATATATTATATTTGACACTTATATCACAACAAAAATTCTTCGCCTACTTTATCAAGCTTCTACAACTGCTCTACATAACTAATGTGTCTAGGCATGGATACAAGTACTAAACTTAATAGATCGTTCTTA
Source organism: Modiolus philippinarum (assembly GCA_002080025.1). Classification (NCBI taxonomy): domain Eukaryota; kingdom Metazoa; phylum Mollusca; class Bivalvia; order Mytilida; family Modiolidae; genus Modiolus; species Modiolus philippinarum. The sequence goes on along the minus strand of MJUU01015477.1, from coordinate 58,605 downwards.
TTGAACTACCTAAATCGAAAATTATATTGAATATAACTTTCCATTCGTATATTTTATAAATATACATACTACGAAAAAGTGTAGACAACATTTATCTGCATTACGCATATTATAGCCCGATTACAAATTGATTTAAGGAAAAAAAGAGGTGCTCCTGATTTCACCCATATTTTCTTATTGGGTCCATGTTGTTTATCTTTGCGTGTTTGTGTCTTCGTTTTTCTTTCTGTGTCGTGCTCATGTTATGTATCTGTTTCTTTGTTGTTTCTGATGATATCATCGTCCTTGGATGTTTCGTTTTGGTTTCGGTTCTCACTTACTTTAGATATGGAAAATAAGTGAAAAGTTGTCTGCTCAAAGTATTAATACTTTTATTGTTATGTCATTAAAAGAACATTACAACATATAAAGCACAACTTGAAATGTTTCATTTGATCAAAACAGTACAAAATCGTACGATAATAGTGTCTCTAACCGTTCATGGGTTCAAAAGTTTATCACAATTAAAACGATAATTTTGCAACTAACAACGTATACAACTAAATTAATATGTATTAATGAAGTTAATTATAGACTGGTTTAGCCTTTTCATTCTGTGTTTTCCAGTTACTTGGGTTTTATATCACGAGATATGCTTGGTTCAGAATCAGTCATATGAATTTTTGTTGAATATTGCTAACGAGAAAATGTAAATAATATCTACTAAGTCGAATAATTTAAAATCGCATATTGCACTTTAGCATTAAGAGAAAATCAGAGTCTTCAAAATTTGTTTTTATACAGAAACTTATATTCTAGATACTTCTTCTTTTTTTCGTAGACCCTCCTTCTATCGGAGCACTCGGACTTAGATATTATATCATATTTTATCATATTATCATAATAAAATAAAACTCAATAAACCCGGCGCCTTAAAGAAAACAAATATACAAATTTTACACTCATAAAAGGAAACTAAATGGTGTTGTGATCACGGCCATTTGTCTTGGGATTTCAAGGAAGCTAAAACATTTTAAATTTGACACTAATATAACAACAAAAAATACTATAAAATACTGTTATTTAGTGTTACATCGATTTTATGAAAAATCTTCACCTACTTTAGCAAGCTTCTGACCACATATTCAAAATGCCCACATCTCGCTATTTTATATGCCAAGTTTTCTTACAATCGACTTGATGGGTGCCCTGTGTTTGTCTATATGTTGTAATCGTCCACTAGCTTAAGACACTAGTGCTTTTGTCGGGAAACGGATGATAGTGATTATAAGAGCACTTTGCCAGTTTAATTAATGTTTGTTGACAACCCCGCATACATGACAAGGGATGACATTGATGTGGCGTTGCTCGACAATTAGCAAAAAATACCGCTCAAACCGGTGCTAGGGGCCGTCTTGAACTTACTATGAGGTATGAGCAAAGTTCATTAATGAAGACCTCATGGTGACTTCAAGATGAAGAACCACAATACAAGCGTTGTTCCTTTGCTTGTTTTTACTACGTATTTGTAGAGACTTTGTCTCATGTACATTTACTCCATATCCTTTCATTCACCATCTACAAGTTCTCTACATAACTAACGTGTCTAGACATGAATACAAGTACTAAACTTAATAGATCGTTCTAATTGAACTACCTAAATCGAAAATTAGATTGAATATAACTTTCCACTCGTATAATTTTGTAAAACAAAAATTTGTGTTTATAAATATACATACTACAAGAAGGTTTTTTTAAATGAAGACAACATTTATCTGCATTACGCATTTTATAGCCCGATTACAAATTGATTTAAGTTAAAAAATGAGGCTTCCTTGAAAATGTATTAGATATAAGATTAATTTGCAAGGAGTGTTCCCATTAGAAATAAATAGAAAAGAGGGAATTAAGCACTATAAGGAATGTTAAAAGTTTAGCCGGTGCACCTGATTTCAACCATGGTTTTTTATTGGGTCCGTGTTGTTCATTTTTGGTTTGGTGTCTTCGTTTTTCTTTTCTGTGCCGTGCTTATGTTGTGTATCTGTTTCTTTGTTTTTTCTGATGATGCCACTGACCTTGGATTATTCGTTTTGGATTGATTGCTCAGCTCTCACTTACTTTAAATATGTAAAATAAGTGAAAAGTTTTCTGCTCAAAATATTCATTCAATAATAATTCAAATATTTATTGTCATATAAACATAGTTTGTGACATAAACAAATAAAACAAATAAAATTAAAACAAGCAAGTAAAAAAAAAGAAAATAACAGGGTTTTGATTCCCCCTTCCTCAGTTCTAATGTCTGTTTTATAAAGGACCTTTTTTCTACTTTCTTTAGAGTTGATGGGCACAGCAAAAAAATATTTTTCTCAGTTTAAGTGAACGTGTTAAATTTTTAGCACCTTCAGATATAATTACGTTGAAAAGATCGTAAACTAGAATTGTTCTTACAATGTAACAAAAAGTGTAATTAAAAGAGCGTTACAACGTATAAAGCAAAACTTGAAATGCTTCTTTTGATCAAAACAGTTACAAAAATCGTACGATAATAGTGTCTGTAACCGTTCATGGGTTCAAAAGTTTATCACAATAAAAACGATGATTTTGGAACATCATCTTTACATAGAAAAAAATATACAACTTAATTGATATGTATTAATGAAGTTAATTATAGACTGGTGTAGCCCTTTTTCAATTTGTGTTTTCAAGTTACTTTGGTTTTATCTCACGAGATATGTCTGGTTCATAATTTTATGAATTAAAACAGTCATAGGAATTTTTGTTGAATATTGCTAATGAGAAAATGCAAATAATATCTACTTAGTCGGATAATTTGAAATCATAAATAGCAATTAAGCATTAATCAGTGGCCTCAAAATTTGATTTAATAAAGAAATAAAAATTGAAGACAATTCCTTAAAGAAAACAACCATTGCTTGGTTGGTTTTGCCGTGTATATCTCATGTGCATTTATTCATACCCTTTCTTTGCCTACACAAATTTTACATTCATAAAAAAACACAACAAATGGTGAATAAAAGGATATGGAGTAAATGCACATGAGACAAAGTCTCTACAAATACATGGTAAAAACAAGCAAAGGAACAACGCTTTTATTGTTGTTCTTCATCTTGAAGTCACCATGAGGCCTTCAACAATGAGCTTTGCTCATACCTCATAGTAAGTTCAAGACGGCCCCTAGCACCGGTTTAAGCGGAATTTTTTGCTAATTGTCGAGCAATGCTATATCCATGTCTTCCTTGGTCATGGGTGCGGGATTGTCAACAAAGATCAATTAAACTGGCAAAGTGCTCTTACAATCACTGTCATCCTTTGAACGACAAAAGCACTAGTGTCTTAAGCTAGTGGACGATTAAAACATATAGACAAACACAGGGCACTCATCGAGTCGAATGTAAGTAAACTTGGCGTTATGAAATAGTGAGATGTGAACACATAAAACAGGTGGTCAGGATTGCATTTCGAAATTACAAAAATAAATGCCAAAAATTGAAAGTATGAATAGTATATCCATATTGGAAAAGCTGTTTTGATGTTGTGATATTGACCATTTTTCTTTATGGCATTTCTTGTAACATGAAACATATATATTTGAAACTGATAAAACAACAACTAGACCAATTACATGTCTGGACCTGCGTCATCGTCACTAATGTTGAACTGAGAAAGTGTTTTTTTCCAAACAAAAGGTATGTCTTGTATAAGTGTGCAAATTCAAACAAGTATTCATTTACCTAATTACCAAAACATTCTTTAAATGCAAGTTATAATTGAGATACTATAAAGGCCCACCAAAATACTTTAATAAGCAGAAAAAAAATAGTTGTACAACGTTGAACAAAGAATAAAATGAAAATTGTCCATATCACATTGGTGAAAACTTTATGGTGTAAACTATGTCTGAGTTTCAAATAAACACATACTTTGTATCTTTAAAAAAATATGTCAAAGCAATGCAAAAATTCTAGAATAATTGCCCATGATCAGTGCGTTCAGAACTGTGCAATGTCTCCAGACACAAACTAAGTACCATGATGATATAGTAAAATCATATAAAAGACCAAATCCAATAATGGAGAAATTTGACATTTTTTAATGGACTAAGAGAGGTCCATATCATCAATGTGTTCAAACAACAGTGCAATCTTTCAGAGGTATTTAATTTAAGATGTGAATGTTTCAGATTGCACAAACCAGGTACTCTAATATTAAGATATGATGAAAAAATGACGAAGTTAAACAATTCATAAATTCGACATTTGTCATTCATTTCTGCCCAAATTGGAGATCACATTTTCAATAATTCCAACTGAACTTTGCAAAGTTTCAAAAGCATCAGGCGTAAGTTTTCAGAGTTTCGGATTACACAATGTCAGTACCGTAATGATAAAATTTGATGAAAAATCGTAATGATATAAATTTGATGAAAAAATAACTAACTTAAACAATGGATAAATTCCAAATTTATTCAAAACTACTCAAAAAAATGAGGTGCTTATCTTGAATATGTTCAGAACAACGTGTAAATTTTCAAAAGGATTAGGTATAAGGTGTCAGAGTTTCAGATTTCACAAAATCTGTACTGTAATGTTAAGATTTGATGACAAAATTACGAATATCAGCAAGTGATAAATTTGACATTTTTTATTCAAATCTTACAAAAAGGGGAGGTGCACACTTTCAATGTGTCCAGATCTGGATCAACTGTGCAAAGTTTCAGAAGTATCGGGTCAAAGGTGTGTGAATATCAGATTACACAGACATTTTACCCACAAAGCGCGACGGACGGAGGAAGTCGAGCGGCTCTTAGACCTGCGGTCACCGTTGGTGACTCAGGTAAAAAACAATAAAAATACCTTTATATAATGTAACATCAATTTTACGAAAAGCCTCACCCGCTGTATCAAGCTTCTACAATTGCTGCATTTAACAAACGTGTCTGGAGAATTAGTAACAGCAGCTAAACTTAACAGGTCGTTCTTATTTATCTGTCTTTTTCGAAAATTAAGGGTGAATAAAACTTCATACTTGTATAATTTTTTTAAAACAAAATTTTGTGTTTATAACATTAAACAATGGAAGTTTTGTTTTTGATACGAAAGATTGTGTCGACAATGATGGACGAGCCCACTTGTGGGCGAGCTTATTATTGAATACAATATTTGAAATATAAGTAACAATACTTATATTATTTTTTATTGGTAATTAACTAAATATCAAAATACCGAAGTTACTGTCAATTTATTTTCTGCATATGCGCATTTCGACAACTTATGTCTCATCAGTGCAGATAAAACCAAAGCATTTGGAAGTCCATTAACAAAAAACGTGTAAAATCTGATGGAGAACAAATAACCAAATCGGTCTAAATAGAAAAGCCAAAATTCAGCTAAGGACAGAGCTATGCATGAGGGAGATACTCCTTAGTTTTAAACAAAATTTGCTAAAATTTAGATATTGCAAATTTAAATAAAATCGGTTTCCGGGTCAGCACCGATGTACTGACTACTGGGTTGGTGAATACCCTCGGGGACTAACAGTCCACCAGCAGAGGCATCGCCCCAGTAATCATTTGATAAAACAAATTAAAAAATGATAGTCAACTTTCAACAAATCGTGAAATGGACTATTGATAAGTGAAAGAATTTGTACGATCCTTACGGTTTTTTGTAGATGTCTATTTCTTTGTTTACATTAATTTTGATTGACAAAGTTGGGCCTGCCTAATAATTTTTTTGCCAATATTTTTCGTAGTCGGGCAGTAGCAAATACGGACAATATTTGCTTCACGAGATCTCATACTATTACCATTAGATATATATACTACGATAGGTTTTTCGAACGAAGACAACCTGTTTCTGCATTATTTTTAGACCGGTAAGAAATTTATTTTAGTGAATAAAATAAACTCTCTTTGAAAATGTATATAAGTTTAGTTTGCAAGGAGAGTTCTCCATCATTAATAGATGAAATAAAGGGCATTAAACTATCCGAACGTAAACATCAAGACTCGATCAACACTAAAATTAAAACCAGTTCACATATCCAAATATGTGATAAACAAGGACAAATTTACAAATTGCATTAAATAATGGTCTAAACAAATCTATGCATTACTTATGGCATTTATATTATGGATTCTCAAAATGGGAAACCTATTCGGAAGATAGTGACTTATGAAGCTAAATCAAAAATAATCTTCTATCTAATTTTAGATTTATAAAAGAATAAAGATGTTTAATTGAAGTTATTGCATTATATTCTACCCTGTTAGCAGCTGTTGACAATATAGCAGTTACCTGACCCTTCACTATGTAATTTATGTAATGAGGTAGAAAATTGCGAACACCTTTTTATACATTGCAAATATTTAACATATTTTGGGAAAAATGAAACTTTTCTTCAGTAACCTTAAAATAGATAATAATGATGTGATTAATTGTAAAACAATGGTTTCTGGTTACAAGATAAATGAAGGAAATTGTTACTGATCGAATTTTATCCTTACAATTGTATTGGTCGACATCCATAAGTCTCTCCATATGACAGGAAAGATTAAAAAAAGATGTATTTTTTTATTTATTTCAAAAAGAATTTTTAAAAAGATGGGGTTATTTCTTGTAGCTTGTAGTTGTCTCACGTCATTGTTTTATCTTTGTTTTTCTCTGTTGCCGTTTTTGCCATGTCTTCGAATTTTGATTTTTGTAGTCTTCGCTTCCCTTGTTCCTTCGGTATTCTACTGCCGTTGTTTTCGAAAACATTAAAGGCTTATTACTTTCTAAAGAAAACAGAATAACACCTGAAAAATAATATTTACACATAAGTTTTTGTTGTTATTTTTTCGATCTGAACTGTGTGATTTTTTATTTCATAAATATATGAATTGTTACTTCACTAAACGACGATACGGTTGATGTAGTATGATTGTTCTGTAAACCATATATTACATTACTATTTATAAGGATCTCTGTACCCTATAAGTGTCTGTTAACAGCATTATAGTGCGATTAAGAATTTTGCTATGGTTAAAAAGTATTATTAAGAATGTTAAAAGTTTGGATAATAGTGGGCGGGTTAAACTTGACTGTAGAATGTTGAACATTTAACTTAGAATGATAAACATGGATGTAGCGTTGCTTGACATCCAGCAATACATTCCGCTTAAACTGGTGCTAGGTCCGTCTTGAACTTACTATGAGGTCTGAGCATAGCGCATTGTTGAAGGCCTCATGGTGACTTCAAGATGAAGAACAACAATAAAAGCGCTGTTCGATTGCTTGTTTTTCCCACGTATTTGTGGAGATCTTGTCTCATTTGCTTTTACTCCATATCCCTTCATTGCTTGTTATCAGGTACTGCTGGCAAAACCGAAATAACCTCCCTTTGATAAAAGTCTTAAAAATCTTATATAATAATGCAATTTTTGACAGGGCGTTAATTATAAACTATTTGTAATAAATTCACATTGAGCAAGAGTATTAATGTAAGGATAGATATGCTAGATACGCATAACTATGAGGTTTTGTTTTAGAATCATAATGATTGATTTATTGATATGTGGCTATCGATTTGTGTATTTCATTCTTTTGTTATATTTGACAGTTGATTAATAAAACATGTTTGTATCAATTATTGATTATTGTTTAGGAAATAAACATTCTATTAGCTTTATGAAAAAATGTTGCAACTTTTGAGTTTTATAAATACAAAACACAATAATGCTAGTTAATTAATTTGAATGAATGCAAAACTTAGTAATCTTCCTGCTAGGTGAAAATGCGTAGATAATTGCTGTACGCATTGTGTATGTCGAATACGAAAACGACTTCTTTTGTATCCTTTATTCCCATGAAAAAATAAAATGGAACACATCAGTTGGCTAAAACCTGGCAGGTAAACACCATGATCAATTGCGGCAGATTCTAAAATTCTTAGGTCCATACCCCCGGTTTAGTCCCTGTTTCAACATCAAAAATATGTCTACTCCGGTGTAACTCTAAGTGCTAAGTACCTTTTTTTTGAGAATATGTATTATTAATCGTTTCAGAAATTAATGCAGGGAGAAGATCGTACGAATTGGATTGTGGTATGGTACATGTTCGGGTCATACGAGTCACGTAGTTGGCTGAAAATCAATTGGCTATAGGGGGAAGGTTTGGGCCCAATAAAACTAGTTTAACCCCGCCGCAGCAGGTTTGCGCCTGTCCTAAGTCAGGAAATTTATTAAGCCTTTGTGTGTCTTGTCTGTTTTCTAGTTAGTTCACTTTATGTCTATCGGAGTCTAGGAAGATGCTTATTTCGCTGAACTTGATTACTCTTTTATTTAGGGGCCAACTCCGACCTACCGTTGGATGTGGTGTTTCCTCACCGTTCATTGAAGATCTTATGGTGGCTTTGAGTTGTTATTGCTCCCCTTAGGGTCGTTGTCTCTTTGACACATTCCCCGTTTCCCTTCTTTTTCTTATTTTAGCTCCCCGAGGATATTCACCAGCCCAGTAATCAAGTACTTCGGTGACGGTCCAGATGCTGAATGAATTTGTAAACTAACAATATCTATTTTTTTGTAAATTTTGCTGAAAACTAAGGAATACCTCCTTCGAGCAAAGCACTTTTTTATCTGACTTGGGCTTTCTATTTAAATTGCATTAACTATTTGTTCTTTATCAGCTTATATTCATCGTTCGATGCCACTTCTGGTGGACTGGCAGTCCCCGAGGGTATTCACCAACCCTGTAGCCAGTACTAAGGTGCTGGCCCGAGTTTATTTGAAAATTTGCAATATCTTAATTAAAGAAAATTTGGTTAAAACCCAAGGAGTATCTCCCTCTTTCATAGCTCTGTCCTTAGCTGATTTTGGCTTTCCTATTTAGATCCTATTGGTTTATGAGCTTTAACACATATTTTGGTACAAGGATTTCCAATTGTTTTGATTTTATCTGCACTGAAGAGACATAAGTTGTCGAAATGCGCATATGCAGAACCTAAATCCACAGTAATCTCGGTATTTTGTTATTTATTCTCAATTAGCTTATATATGTTACAGTAAAAGTGTATAATTAGGAATTATACATAATTACTGAAAATTTCAGTAAATATGTATAATTACTAGCACGTTTAGAAATTATACATAATTACTGAATTTTTCAGGAATTATGCATAATTACTGAAATATTAAGCAGGAATTATGTATAATAACTGAAATGTTATTAAAAGGGCATTTTGAAACTTTTATGTTTAAGTTGCTATATATTCAATGGTGTAAAATGACAATTACATTTATTAACATCAACAAATTAAAAAATAAAACATTTTATTTCATGGGATCCGTGATCTCATTTCAAAACTAGCTTGGAGCACTTGCTGTTAATCCGTCTTTTCCATTTGCATATCCTTCATATTTGCTTCCTTTTCAAAGACTCCGTCTTGTGAATCAGCCATAACGACTTGTCTAAAAAATTGCAGTAACTTGTATTCGCTGGATGTTCATTTCAACAACCTGTGTCTCTTCATTACAGATACTATCAACCATTACAGTCCTGATTTACTTACTAAGAGGTTTAGTAATTATACATATTTACTAAAATTTCAGTAATTATGTATAATAACTAATTATACACTTTTACTGTATATACATATACATATTACGGTTCGATGATCTTCCAAATATTTTGAGTTTATCTTCACTGAATTGGCATAAATTGTTCAAATTACCAACTGCACAAATTAAATTCACAGTAACGACCGAATTTAGTTATTTTGGGACTACTGGGTCGACACTCTGTTGTTGGACTATTGGTCCTTTAGGATATTCATCGATCCAGTAGTCAGTACTTCGATGCTGACCCAGAGGTCAATTGAATTTTGAAACTACATATGTAACAATATCTAAAGTTTTGGAAATTTATCTGAAAACTAAAGAGTATCTTCCCTGTGAAAAGACTGTCATTAGTGGAATTAAGCTCTCCATCTACATCAAATTAGTCATTATTCTCAATTAGCTTATATACATCTTTTGGTTCAGTGATCATCCAAACATTTTGATTTTATCCGCACTGAAGAGACACAAATTGTCGAAATATCCATCTACAAAATCTAAATTTACAGTAACTTCGGTATTTGTTTTAAAATTAAAGTTTACATTTATACAACTTAAGCCAAAGGGTGTATTGACAAATAGACTTGGAATTTAAAGTTTTTGTTAAAATTGCAAAAACGAAAATAAAAACATCTTGTAGAGACATTTGGCCTATGAATATATATGGGTTGAAATGTTTAACTGATAATACAAAATACAAAAGTCATACGCTTACAAATGTCGATCTCCGATCAAGGGTTCAAAAATATATTCTCGTTTATAAAGATTTATTTGCAATTAAGCTATCTTTATTTAGAACAACACATAATCTTAATAATAAGTGTTAATAAAAATAATTACAGACTAAGACAGCCTCCTTCATTTTGATTTGTTGGACATCACAAAGTATGTCCACTAACTAATTAGCGTTCAATCGCCCAATAATTAGTACGTCAGAATGCTGTTTGAATATTGTTATACGAGACGATGCCAGATATTTTAATATAATTGAGAATCATGCATTCAACATAGTGAACCAAATATTGAATCTTCAAAAAAAGAAAAAAAAAAAAAAAAAAAAAACGGAATGTAAATTAAAGAGGGATGATTGTTCGCAATGAAACAAATTAAACACTGTGACTGCAATTTCGACCATGTATTTTTCTTGCTACCAGAAGCATAAAAGAAACAAACTGGCCACTGCTATTGATATCTAAATATTAGTAACAGACATTGAAAGCAATCTCAATAAATTAAGACTGCCCAAAGGTTGTGAAATGTACCAGGAAACTGATATGGTCCAATCAGAAGGCGAGGTACAAATCATTTTCTTGGCACATATGACAACCCGAGGACAGTCCAAATTTTATGATATTGTCTTTAATTTCATTTACTATTGTATTGAAGAAATACTAATCATTTAACATTACACAACAAGTAGAAAATAAGGTAATGCTTAATTCAACAAAACAAAAATGTAAAAAGAAGGCAAGAAAAAAAAAAACTATTATAAGATTAAAAAATGATAAATATAGATATATCTTATATATAAAACAAGAAAAAGGAAATTTTTCGAGACACAGTTACTTAAATGTCAATAGTGATTAACAATTCGACAAAACTTAAGATTGGTCTAATAAAAAATAAGTCTCTTATTTAAACTGTTTTTCACTTCAAAGTGTTAGTTTTTAAACATTTATAAAATAATGCTACCGTACTTAATAAGAATCACTGAAATTTAAAGTCAATTGTTGTTTGTTGCAATTTATTGATTTACGTAAAAGTTAAAACGCATTTTACAAAAGAGAAATCATCTCAAATCCGGCAGTTCGATTTCCAGGCGATATTGACCGTCAATCAAAACCTAAAATCGGACCGGCATTTTCCATACTCCAGATTTCTACATGTCAGTTGACCAGTATTAAACCAATGCAATGTCAGAATCATAAATTGATATGCAAAAAAGAAGAAGAAAAAAAACTATAATAAAGTAAAGATATAATGTTACAATGGCTTTACGAGAAAAAAGAAATCATATAAAAGTCTACTCATAATTGCCAGTAAATAATTCTAACTTCATTTTTAATGTAGTAAAACTGTAAAAGGCATTTAATGGAAAAAAATCTGCATCTTTTATATTAGTACAATTATAGTAGTAAATTATTCAATTCTAGAAACTTGACGTTCAATCATGATGTCATCCCTTAAAGTTTAAGGTCTCTTCGTAAACAAATTAGAAACAAGCCTCTTCTCATTTAAAGCGAGTACTTTTTATCTTTCTTAAGCTTTCCTCAAAACTACCAATTGTAAACAGAACACAGGAGTTGTCTGTTTGATTTCTTAAGAAATCATAGAAATTTACGTTATTTATTTGTCATGTTCTGATATTGCGATGTGTATCCGTTCCGTTCGCGGCTCGTGCTCGTGGGACGTGGTTCCGGTGATTAGTATCCCCTCAGAATCCGCCTTTGTACTTAATTTTGTGCAAAATTTGGGCAAAACTGACAAAAAATCAATGAAGAATGGCCTGGAACCTCAGCGGAACCCCTCAATTTTTCGACTGATTAATCCGCCGGCGGATCTATCTATTTTTTAAAACTATTGCGTTAAGTATCTAAGAGCATTTTCTGGAGACATTTGTATGTCTATTATATATAACAATATTTAAATGTACAAATCGGCTGTGGGCATGTTGTAAAGGGATTAAATTCAGCACATAGCAAAATATTTTGTATATGTCTTATTGAAGAAAATGTGAATGGCAGTAGCAGCATATGATTGGAATTTTGCCTACCTGTCATGTGACCTTTATATACAATCACATGATAACATGACAAAATTTACGTCATTCATTGGCTGATACTTTTTCCGCCATAACGGGAGTCAGTTAATTGCTTTTACATTTTGGCAAAGTTTGCAACACAGTCATTCTGTTTAGACAGATTTCCAATTGCTAAATCAAGATGTCGAGTCCCCGGGTTTTAAATTTTACATATGCTAGTCTGGTCCCTTACAAGTCAATGGAACATGTACTGGGACATTTTTTTTACTTGACAAACCGAGGATCTTTATCTTTCTCTACGATATTAAAAACAATCAGTGCCTCTTCATAGGCCCAGAAAAGTTGCATTTTTGCTATGAGAAATGACCCTTGACTACTGATAGTAATTGTTAAGATGTCAACATCTCAAAAGCAAAGTGATCGTTTATTGGCACGTTTCCCTCTAACATATTCAGCCCGCGGTCTTTCCATAAGGTTACAATGTTCGTAAGACTATCATGGGCACTTAATTCTTTTCATATACACGTACCTCCAGTAAACTTCACTTAAATCGAAAATGAAATTATGCATGAGATATCTAACCTTAGCTTGAGATGACATAATATCCCCTTTTCATTAATTTAAACACGTGCATTTTGTGATACTGGCCATATTTAATCCAAAAACTTTCCAAAATGAAATGGAAGTATACTTTTATATAAATATAAGAACACTCAAATTATTGTTAAAATTTGCATTAACAACTTTTCCTGCCAACATTGACAGCACTAAAATTTGTTTATCAATCTTGCTCAAATTTATTTCTTATACATAACCCAATATAAAAATTTCAAAACAGATTTTTAATAGTAATAAATCTTTTTTTTTTTTGCTTTAAGATCGAAATCAAGTGAAGTTCAAGTTAATTGAACACAATACTTCACTGCTAACACAACATAGAGATTATCGAAACATTGGAAAATATAAAAAAAAAATATGCATGGAATTTAATATTTTATAAAATTAAGTTGTGTTTTTTTCAAATTAATAACTAATGTCTCCGACACCTCTGGTTTTAATATTTGTTTTTTGTTAACTTTTTTGCAATTTGCGTTCCACTAGAAAAACTAGAAGTTGTGCCATCAGAAAAGATGACCATCCCTGCACTCACCTGTTTGACGCAAAAAACAGTCGTTATAGACCCTTGGGGTAATTTTCCTATTATTTTTAAAATCAAATTATTGATAGTCACTATTTTTTCTAAGAAAGTATACAAGGATATACGGTTGCTAGGTAGAATTTCCAAAAATGAGTGGTCTTTGAGACTTTCATGAAATTTACAAAACTTGGAATCAATTATTCTGAAAATCCAGTTGGTGAAAATGATTGCCCTAATCGAATGAAATCCTAAGACTATTGTTGCTAGGTAGGATTCCAAAAAATAAGTAGTCTTTGACACTTTCAGGAAATTTACCAAAATTGGAATCAATTATTTTGTAGATCCAATTGGTGAAAATGATTGCCCTAATAGAAAGAAATCCTAACAGTATGATTTCTAGGTAGAATTCCAAAAAAAAAAATAGTGTCTTTGGCACTTTCATAAATTTACCAAAATTGGAATCAAACATTTTTGAAAACCAATTGGTGAAAATGTTTGCCCCAATCATGCCAATAGAAACAAATCCTAACAGTATGGTTGCTAGGTAGATTTCCAAAAAATAAGTGGTCTTTGAGACTTTCACGAAATTTACCAACATTGGAATCAAATATTTTTGAAATTCAGTTGGTGAAAATGTTAGTCCTAATTGAACAAATTACTACATAGAAAAAAGAAGGGAAACGGGGAATGTGTCAAAGAGACAACGACCCAAAGGGGAGTAATAACAACTCAAAGCCACCATAAGATCTTTAATGAACAGTGAGAAAACCCCACACCCAACGGCAGGTCGGAGTCGGCCCCTGAACAAAGAGCAATCAAGTCCAGCGAAATAAACATCATCCTAGACTCCTATAGACATTAAGTAAACTAACTAGAAAAAGGACAAGACACACAAAGGCTTAATAAATTCCTGACTTAGGACAGGCGCAAACCTGCTGCGGCGGGGTTAAACTAATTTTATTGGATCCAAACCTTCCCCCTACAGCCAATGTGATAAATAAAAAAAAACAATCGTAACAACAGTAAAATTCAGTTGGCAACAGAACTGAGTCAATTGTGAAAAATGAAACTGAAAGAACTAAATATACGGGCAAAAACATGAAATCACAAGAGACTACTAACAGTTAACTGACGTGCCAGCTCCAGACCCATCACCAACTGACAAAGTAAGTTATGTATTCTCAGTATACAGCTTCCACCAAGATCACTTCCTGTGAGGAGTTCATGTATATACCGGAATACATAACCCGTGTCCATGCAATACAGATTTTAGAAAATTAGAATGTGTTTAGTTAACTTGCAAAGATCCAATCAAAAAATCAATGTTAATACCAAAGAAGGCCATACGTAATGACTTGACGACAATACCGTAATTATTACCCTTATGAATTAGACGATTTAAAGGTTTTATAAGTTTGTTAGGCGAGTTTAAGTATTCTTTACTCTTATGTAAACCATTACCGTAAAATAAGGAATGTGAAATACCAGCCTTGATAAGATGTTTACAGGTTGCATTGTATTTATGAACTAAGTCTGGTTGCTATGTAGAATTCCAAGAGATAAGTTGTCTTTGAGACTTTCAGGATATTTACCAAAATTGGAATCATATTTCAGAATTCTAAGTATTCAAAAATTTTATTTTTTCCAAACTCTTCTCAAAAAATGAAAGCATATGCTAAAAGTTAAAAAATATGAGTCTCTAACATTTTCAGGAAATTTACCAAAGTTGGAACCGGAATCAAAATTCTGAAACTTTATTGCACATCTGCAGATTATTTGCAACAATTCTATCACAAAATTAATACACTAAACCCAAAAATGAAGAAGGAGTTCCATTGATAAGCTCACAGCTGTCAAAATAGACATCTTAAGGCCTCTTGTTTGCACAAAGACCAATATCAAAATCCGAAAGCTTATTGAGCATCTGCAGCATATATGCAACAATTCTATAACAAAATTAAAACACTAAATCCAAAAATGAGCGAGGAGTTCCACTGACAAGGTCCATCTAACGGAGAGACGGACGGACAGACCGACAGACGGACGGACGGGACCAAAACAATATCCCCGCATTTTCTTCAGAAAAGTGCGGGGATAAATATATCAAAAACTATATTGTAGTAAGCCATTAAAATTACCGCCAAGTGGTTTAGAAATATCATTCTTTTAATTTCAGTGCAGTCATTGACCGAAAATGGTTTAAATTAAGTTTATTTTATGTTGATTTTGTTCAAAAGAGATTGAAAAAAATAAAATATTCCTAAAACCTTCCAGAAAACCATTTAAGGCATGTAATTTTTTAAACATGGTTCAGAAGTTTTTTTCCATTCCTGGGTTTAAAAGTTAAACACTATATGAAATCAATGTCTTTGCGTCAGAATAATCTTCACGCAAAGTAACTTCTGTTGACTAATTGATACTTTTAATGAAGACACACATGTATAGAAACTATATCTGTATTTTTCTTTTAACAATAATCAAGGAGGAAAACGGTAATGATATTGTGGTTAAGTTACTGAATTATCATATCAGTTATAAAACTTAATAAAATTGAACAAAATAAAATGAAGCAAAGATTTTGTGGTTTGGTAACAAAAAAGAACTATATGAAGAACCCAACGATAAATATAATGCTTACTTATTTAAAAAAGAATCAAAGAAGTTTCAAAAAATGAAAATCCCAAAAAGTCTTTGGTTGAAGCGAAACTTTACCCCTACAAATATGTTTTTTCCCTAACGAGCTACTCGACTTGCAAACAAGTGCTTATTTCTAAAGGGCAATAACATTTGTAATTGACACTGCTATTGTTTTTCTACAACAAAAAACCTTGACAATTTTTTTTTCTACATATGAAAAAACAGGAAATGGGGGTAAATATCATTGAGAAAACATCCCATCTCCAGTAAAAAGACTCTGAAACAAAGCATCTAGATGTTACCATACTGGGGGGAACCTAACACCTAACCCTTTATAGCAAGTTATAAATGCCCCCCCCCAAAAAAAAAAATAAATTGAATAGTGGAAGTTCATTTTATATCCCAAGAACATAGCCTACGGAGATATAGCCGAAATATCAACACATCAAATAAAGCAAGTAAACGACACAAAAGCTTTATTGTGTCACAACAGACATAACCATCGTTACTGTGATTTGACATATCGAATACACTGCCTGGATGACACATTTTTACAGAATCATTTAGTTCGTGGGACATTTTTTTCACATATTTTGAAACGGTACGGTTGTCCTGTTGTCTGTTGATCAAAATCGCAGGCGCTACAAATACAATAACGAACGAGTAGGGAAATGTAGAAGCGGGCATAAGGGATTATTACTGCTCAAAACGTGAAGTTTACTATTTGAAGCAATTCCTTTGCTTGCATGATGTTAGCCTTCCTTGTATTATTGAAAAAATAAACTAGTGTGAAGAGAAAACATAACAGGGACAAAACAATAAATTATTTGTAAATTTTATATCATATTTCTCCTGAGATTGGACAAAGATTTGCTGAAGTCCACCAGTTATTCTCTCCTAGTAACTAAACTTAGAGTGAGATTGATTATCTACAATAGTATCAACGGTATAACAATAGCAAAACATAACTAACTTTTGTGACCGGGTTCATTGAGCAAGGTCAATCTTTATTGCGCATGACTTATTCAACTACACGAATATTCCACCAGAGAATCATGGAACTACTGTTAATTTTGACGTCACAGACTGAGCTTTCGCTGGTTTTCATCAGTCACTCTTTATTGTGATCCTGATTTCTCTCATGGGGAACAAAATAGACAAGACTGAAGTTTGTTCATCAAACTCGCTCAACATTATTCCTTATACATTACCGACTGTTAAACTTTCCAAACAGAGTTTAATAGAAACTAATCTTTTTGGTCGAAATCAAGTAGAAGTTTAAGATAGTTCTACACAATACTTCACTACTGACACAGCATAGAGACAATGCAAACCATGGAAAATGAAAATAACACGAATGGAATTAATTATGTAATAAAAATAAGTTGTGTTTTTTTTTTAATCAAAGATCTTCTTGCTTTAAGTTTTGCTTTTGTTTACTTTTTTATTTTTGTTCCACAAGAAAAAATATTTCAAAAACTGTTTTGCATTAATAAAGCCACTAAAATTCCATATACATTGTTTAAGAAATTCCATCCTTATAATTTAGTATCATAATTGAGCGAAAATGCTTTTGCTTAAGTATTGTCGATTCTGTTGAAATTAGAATCAAATAACTAAATACCGAAGTTATTGTGAATTTGATTTCTGCATATGCGCATTTCCACAATTTATGTCTCTTCAGTGCAAATAAATATTCTTCAAACTTCAAATCATTTAAGGTATATAATTTTGTCTACATGACTAAGTTTTCCTTCCATCCTTGGGTTCAAAAGTTTATCACCATACGAAATCAATGTCTGTGTGTCAATATAATCTTCACGAAAAGTAACTTCTTTTAACTAATTGATACTTTTGATAAAGATACCTGTAACGCAACTATATCTTCGTCTTTCTCATAATTGATATAGATCATTATACCTGTCCACTACAACGGTCCGCCTCCTTTCAATAAAGCATATTTAATTATAATGTACCAATATTTCCAAAGAATAATTAAGGTGGAGAGTGGAAAAGTTATTGTGCTTATATACAGAATTGACATATTAGTTATTAAGCTTTATAAAAGTGAAAAAAATAAAGATTAGCAAAGATTTTGTGGTATGGAAACNGAAAAAAAAAAAAAAAAAAAAAAAAAAAAAAAAGGCATTGCAGAAAAATAAAATTTTGATGAAAACCAGTCAATAACTTCTGCACAGGCATTTGGATTTTCTTCAAAATTTCAGAGTATGTAGTTTGATATTCTGAACATTTTTATAATAAACACTTCACCTCTATCTGTTGCAGTTTTTGAATTAAAAAATAAAAAACGCATAAATTTTGAAAATTTTACCGAAAAAGGGCTGTAACTCTCAGACGGGTTTTTTTGGGTGTTCTTCAAAATTGCTGGGCAGATAGATCTCGGCATTCTGAACAATTTTACTCTGTGAGATTTTTTATATCTGCAACGGTTTTTGAGTTATTTGCCAAAAACAGCAATTTACCCCTATGTTCTATTTTTAATAACAGGAGCCATGTTGTTTGGTCCTCGGACTAACCGACTACGCATCCTGCTGATGACCCAGGCCAAGTGGTTTCAGAGGAGAAAATTTTGAAAAAAAAAGTTTACTATGGACGGTTGCACGACAGACGACAGACGACGGACGCCAAGTGATGGCAAAAGATCACCCTGGCATACCCAGGTGAGGAAAAACAACTATGTTAAGACTATGTTCGATCCTTATTTTTTTTAGACGATCGACGGTTATATAATTTGAAAAATAGTACAGTGAATCCATCAAAAGGGAAAAAGATATGCAATATTCGAGTATGTGACTTGTCCAAAATATATGCCCTTTCCGTAAATATTTGTCCTTAAAGCAAATGCATGTCCTTTTTGCAAGCATTTGTTTTCTTCATTATACTAATTGATCTAATGTCAGAATGAATTTAGGACAAATAAAAAATAAAACATCAAAAAATTTATCCTTACTCGTTTGTTAACTTTTTAACATTGCTTTAATATTGAAATTTCAAAACTGGACAGGGATTTACGACGTAAAAATGAAACAGATTGCAAACAGACACAGATTTGAGTCTTAAATATTTTTTTTGTCAAATTGGTAGATAACATGTAAATATCTGTCTTTTTATTTGAAATATATTAGGTACAACACATAGTGCAGGCAATGCCTAGGCTATAGGTTTAATTTTCAAATTTTTGTTATTTCTGATTTTATGTGTATCTCTGTTTCTTTTTTTTAGATATCTGAAAAAATGATTTAGTATCTCATTCGTGCAAACTTTTGTCCTTACCTAATTTTTACCTCACTTTGAGGCCCTTTAGGTTACTTTAACGGGGTAAGAACCTAATGAAAAATATCAGACATAATTCTTTTATTTTAAGATATTCTATAGATCTTAACTCATGTGTTCCAAATATAAAATAAGAATGATATATCACCTATTATTTTAAGCTTACCTGACAAAAGGTCAGGGTGAGCGTTTGCTATCACTTGGCGTTCGTTGTCCGTTTGTCGTTAACTTTTCACATCTTTATCTTCTCCACAGAAGGTCCTTCACAAAGGTTGCTCCGATTATAAACATAGCCGCCAGCGAGAATCTGAGTTTTATCAACATCATTTTCAACATCTGCTCTAACTATATTCAAGTACATTTAACTAAACTGTACTGAAATAATGAATGGAAAGTCCTTTATAAAGGATGCTCATTTTATTTCGATTCTACAAAAACTTGGCTGCCTGCAGTGATCATGGCCGCCACCACAAAATATAGTTTTACACTGACCCTATTTGAAACTCACATTTTTATCTTCTTCTATGCAACCACTGAGGCAGATTCAACCAAACCTGATATAAATGATGTTCGAAAGGTCCTTTACAAAGATTACTAATTTTGTTCAGGTCCGACAAAAATGATGGCTCCCAGCACAGAACTTCGTTTTAAATTTGACCCCGATAGGACAACATCTTTTTCATCTTATGCGCTGAAACTATTGAAGCAAATTTAGTCCAACTAAGATTGCTTTTTTGTTTTGACTTGATTAAAATAATGCAGTATATGTTGACGTCAAATTTGGTGACATTTTTTTCAGTTCAAAGGATGGGATTTATGAGAAATAGAAGTAATTTTGGCTGAGTTTATATCTTTCATTCAAAAACTTTACATTGGGACTTTATTCAGTTTGTGAGTGAGTAAGTCGCATCTACACATCGATAAACCGCTTCAATATTTTTTTTTATTCCTATATTTGATCTGCACTGAAGAGACATAAGTTGTCGAAATACTCACCAGAAGAACTTACATTAACTACAATTTCGTTACTTTTTATTTGATCTGTATTGCTTCTGTTTTCTCCATTATTGTTACCGTGAAACCCGTTTCAATTGAACCCATACTAAACCCGACACCCGTCATAATCCAACAAAATCCGATGACCGTTTGTAAGCATAAAATATTTTACGAAAGGATATGGAGTTTATGAACATGAAAAAATAACACATATGTTAACTGCAATAAATTTTAATGAGATGTATGACCATTCTCATCAGCAGCACTAGAACCCAAACATAGGAAATCCACAATTTCAAAAAATGTTTTAAATGAAAAAAGCCAAACGAAATCCAATTTAAAAAACTTAATTATGTCGCCCCAGACGTAGTCGGGACGAAATATTGTTCTTTGTCCGTTTCTCTATTATTCATTATTACTGTTTCTTTCTCCCACCTCTTTTTGTCCACGCAGGTTCTCAATGATGCCTGGACAGAATGCATTCATATTTGGTACAAATTTGAATCATCCTATGAAGTTGTACCTGCACCAAAAAAATTTTCAAAATAGCTGCCATTTCCAAGATGGCGGCCAAGTTGCGTCAACATTTGAAATTTTTCCGATTTTACTGAAAATCATAAAAATCTCAAAGCTGCCTTGACAGAATTCATTCATATTTGGCAAAAAGTTGAATCACCGTAAGAAGATGGGCAGCCAACAAAAAAAAAATTAAAATGACCGACATTTCAAAGATGGCCACCGAGATATGTCTAAATTTTAACTTTGACCGATTTCAACAAAATTTGATTTCTAGGTAGATTTTGACACTGCGAACAAGATGGAATTATCAAATTGGCTGTCAGGGGCGACATCAGCTATTGCTTGAATTGCAATCTAGTTTAGCAATTAAGTTTTCTAAATTGCTTAATGCAGAAACTAAATTCACAGTAACTTTGGTATTTAAGTTTCCTCTGTACAACTTAACTATCAATAACATATTTTTAACTTAGTTTTGATTGTACCAATTAGATTATTGCTCCTGTATTCATTTACAGATGAATGCTATAACTGAATTACTACCCAGTACTTTTTTTATTTGATTTTTTCCACCGATGTGCAAATTTGAGAAACAAAAATCAAAACTTTAATCAAAGTTACTGAATACGCTAAATCTGTTTTAATACATGCACCATCGAAGCCTTACGTTTTAAGTTGAAAAGAGCATATTTCAGGAAAAACAAGAGAATCTGTGTCAATGGACACTATGCCCCGCTACTGATCATACATAATTAATTAAAGACAATAAGTGACATTTATTTTATCATCTATACATCTAGAGGCTAAGGTGTAATTTTACCAGGTAAAATTTCCAACACTAAATGGTCTTAGACAGTTTCATGAAACTTTCCATATTTGGAATCAAGAATACTTGCAATCCATATTTTGAAAATGACTACTTTAAATGAAAAGAATTGAATTCACATTGTTGCTGGGTAGAATTTCTAAAATGAAGTGTTCTTTGATGATTTCAGGAAATTTACCAAAATTAGAATAAAAGATTTTTGCAATTCAGTTATTGAAAATTAGTGTTTTGACAAAAAGAAATTAAAAAGATGTATGGTTACTATGTAAAATTTCCAAAATTAAAGCTCTTAAAGAGTTTCAGGAAATTTACCAAAGTTGAAATAAAACATTTTTGCAATTCAGTTATTGAAAATTTGTGTTTTGACAAAAAGAAAGTAAAAAATGTATGGTTGCTAAGTAAAATTTCCAAAATTAAATGGTCTTGGAGAGTTTCAGGAAATTTACCAAAATTGGAATAAAAGAATTTGCAATTCAGTTATTGAAAATTGGTGTTTTGACAAAAAGAAATTAAAAAATGTATGGTTGCTAGGTAAAATTTTCAAAATTCAATGTCTTGGAGAGTTTCAGGAAATTTACCAAAATTGGAATCAAAGATTTTTGCAATTCAGTTATTAAAAATTTGAGTTTTGACAAAAAGAAATTAAAGAAATGTATGGTTGCTAGGTAAAATTTCCAAAATCAAATGGTCTTGGAGAGTTTCAGGAAATTAACCAAAATTGGAATATAAGATTTTTGCAATTCAGTTATTAAAATTTGAGTTTTGACAAAAAGAAATTAAAGAAATGTATGGTTGCTAGGTAAAATTTCCAAAATTAAATGGTCTTGGAGAGTTTCAGGAAATTTACCAAAATTGAATCAAAGATTCCTTTTACAAAATGGCTGTTTAAACATAAAGGACAAGAAAGATTCTAAGAAGAATTTCAAAAATTAAATCAATGAGCATTATCAAATATTCAATCATAAACTTCAAAACAACCATGACCTTGAAGTCACAGCATCTGTTTGGTACTAAAACATTGCTGTTCATGTTATGATGTTCATTATACAAAGTTTCATAAAGATACCAAACCTCCTTCAAGGTAAACTACCTTCAACCTAATTGAACCATGACCTTGGGGTCATAGCATCCATTTCCTTACAAAATGTTGCAGTTCATGTCATGGTCCATCTGGATACAAATTTTCATCAAGATATCAAGCCTCCTTCAAGGTAAACTACCTTAAACCTAAACCTTAACCTATAGTATATCAAATATTCACTCCTAATATTCAAAGTCAATGATCCATAACCTTGAGATCACAGCATCTGTTATATTCCAAAATATTGCAGATCATGTCAAGATCTATCTGCATACAAAGTTTCATCAAGATATCTAACCTCCTATAAGGTAAACTACCTTCAACCTAAACCTTAACCTGTAGTATATCAAATATTCACTCCTGATATTCAAAGTCAATGACCCATGACCCTGAGGTCACAGCATCAGTGTCATTCCAAAATATTGCAGTTCATGTCATGGTCTATCTGTATACAAAGTGTCATCAAGATATCATACCTCCTTCAAGGTAAACTACCTTCAACCTAAACCTTAACCTGAGCATTACGGACGTACGTACGGACAACGTACCTGAAAACTATATACCACTCATTCTTCGTAGGCGGGGCATAAAAATGCAGATGGAAATATCCATGATAACGTGAAACCTTCTTTTCATACAAGACTGTTGAAACACTTTAGAAGGGTTACGCCTCCAAAAAGAGAAACAAAAATTATTTGCGTTAATTGCTTTATTTTAAGTAAAATAGCAAATCTGTTGAATGAATTACAGATTTAAAAGTTCAAGATATTAAGACTTTTTGCACTAACAAGGGCTCTATTTACGAAGTACCAGAGTTGGTATTGCAAGATTAAAATGTGCTCTCCCAACCGCCCGTTTTACGTGCTATTTTGAAATCCAATATCCTATTCGAAAATACGAGAATCAAAATAAAACCTTACCAATGAGGAAAACGAAACATCTGAGTTTGTGCAGTGTGCAAGTACGCATCATTCGAAATGGACCTTAATCGATTTCCAGGAATGTTAAAACAACATATCACCAAAATTATAAAAAGAAGAATCGTGTCAAAAACAATTTAAAAGGAAATATTTCAACATTATGCCACGGTTTAGTAAAAGCTAAAAGGAGACGAGTTATAAATCTTGATTTATCTTGTATTTATAGCAGTTTTATATTAACCAAATGAAGAAATCTTAGAAATCTGATTTTAATAAAAAAAAATTTATCAAACAATCGAGGAAGGCATTTATTAATATTTGTTCACATTTTAGGTACTAATGTCTAAATATTTTTAACAATTTGTTTTTCACTTTAACAAATCCATACAAAAAAGGGAACAAGAGGCTCCAAAACGCCTTTATCGCACGCTAAGACTTTGGCATTAAGATATAGAAACAAATCAAGCGTTAAATAATGTTGCATGCTGGCTACCACCCTTGACGAAGTCTGAACATCATCAACAAATCCCTATTATGGGGCTATCTCAGATCTTATCGGAGAATGTTATACTGAATTGAGCGTGGAGTTTCTCCACATAGTTTGGGCACAGTGGTTATTTTGAATCAGTCTAGACATAAAATCAGAATTTTTTTAAAGAGGCTACCAAATTCGTATACTGACCGAAAGGTTTAAGTTTTCTAATGATTCCATGACTAGATTTTTATTGCCTCTCGAAAAGAATTCGTTGTTCGCCTGTGTTCAACTTTGCTGGATGTTATCTTTGATTGGATATACATCTTAAGAACCTTAGCACTATCATGAAATAAATGTTTTAATTAGTCCTGCAATTTTCAGAGGAGATATTCGATTGCGCTTACCATAAGGTAAAATCTATATTCACCGCGGACTGCCATTTTGGATAGGGTATGGAAATTGGACTACGACCATCCATAGTGATTCCAAATGACATAGAAGCTGTCATTGTGACACCAAACCGGGATTTTCTTTTACATGGGTTGACCCTGAATATTTAAAATGTACTTATAATTTTCGTTAATTTTTAATGTTAAACCTTCCAGCAAACTAGCCTTTTTCTGAATAATCAACAACTGAAATTTTTGACATATAAATAAAAATCAAAGTACCATGCACACCTTTGATATATGTACAATTGATCTGTAAAATGAAAATTTCCTGTCTCAAATACTGTAGGAGATTGGCTCCGGACATAGGGGTACCGTATTGTTAAAAATTTGACGTAAAAATGACTAAGTTCAACAACTGATATTTTTGACATAAATTATAAAAATCAAAGTCAAAGTACCATGCACACCTTTGATATATGTACAAGCAACGTGCAAAATAAAAACTTCCTGTCTCAAATACCGTAGGAGATTTGCTCCGGGCAAAGGGGTTACCATATTGTTAAAAAATTGACGTAAAATGTCTAAGTTCAACAATTGATTTTTTTAACATAAATTATCAAAAAGGAAAATCAAAGTACCATGCACACCTTTGATATATGTACAATAAAAGTGCAAAATAAAAACTTCCTGTCTCAAATACTGTAGAAGATTTGCTCCGGACAAAGTAGGTACCCTATTGTTAAAATGTGACATAAAAATGACTAAGTTCAACAACTGATATTTTTGACATAAATTATCAAAAATCAAAATGAAACAACCATGCACACTTTTAATATATGTATGAAACAACGGCAGTAGAATACCGAAGGAACAAAGGGGTGAAATTCACAAAAATCGAAGTCCAAAGACAGGACAAAAACGAGAACACAGAAAACAATGACGTTTGATTGATCTGCAAAATAAAAAACTTCCTTTCCCAAAAACTGTAGGAGATTTGCTCCGGACAAAAGGGTACCCTATTGTCAAAAATTTAACGTACAAAAGACTAAGTTCAACAACTGATATTTTTGACATAAATTATTAAAAATCTAAAGCAAAGTACCATGCACACCTTTGATATGTTTACAATTGATCTGCAAAATAAAAACCTCCTGTCTCAAATACTGTAGGAGATTTGCTCCGGACAAATGATGTACCCATTTGGCAGCCGCCCGCCCGCCCGCCATTTTCACCATTTTAATAACCAGATTTTATGATTGAAAACCCGGACGATTGAATGCATAGTAGTATAACGGGTTACCCTAGAACTCTTTTGTCGAGGAGTCCCATAGTGCATTCTTTGTAAAATATTTTAAAAGTACCTCATTTTTCCCTCATTTTATGCAAATTAGTTCAAGAGGGAATTTTTGGAGCTGCTAAAAATAGAATTTGATCCGGACCCTAATCCTTACCCTACTTCTGATCCTAGCCCTAATCCTAGCTCTAACCCCTAACCCTAACCACTAACCTTAACCCCTTATTCTAACCCTACTTCTGATCCTAGCTCTAATCCTAGCCCTAATCACTATCCCTAACACTAGCCAGTGCCGAACCCTAACCAGAACCTAACCCATACCATAACTGTACCCTAACCCTGGCCTTTACCCCTATCACTAGCCTTAAGCCCCAACCCTAACCATTATTGTAGTACTTTTTATTCGAGTATTATTTAGTTTTATTGCCCCTTTCTCATAATCCTAACCTATAACCCTCACCTATTATTGTAGTACTTTTTATTCTAGTATGTGCTTAGTATTAGAGTTATTTCCCTTTCCCATAACCTCTAACCATAATCTCTCACCTTATTTCCCACTTTTTAGCTGTAGTATATTAATCAGAAAAAATGATATACCACGACTTACCCTAACCCACCTAACTCTAGCGAAATCTTGGGATGTCGTCTATCAGGTCCGCGTTCATAATTTGGTAAGGGAGATAACTCGCTATTTACTTATACTGCTTATGAGTATGATAACACGACTCACGAGTACGTTTTTTGTTGTGTTCGCGTCCTCATTTCAGTTTTTGGTGGTGGTGGAGGTGGGATGATAGGCTATTGTGATGGTGGAGGAGGAGGAGGAGGAGATGGTAGTTGTGGCAGTGGTGTGTGCTTAAATCAGAAAATATATGATATATGATTATTTTGACTGTGAACGGGTCACTCAGCATTTTCCCAGACTTGTGACTGCATTAACTGTATAGTTATAGGCTGCATTACCCCTTCCTCTCGTCACATATGTCATTGCTTTATCTTTTACATGGAGTCCTTACTTTCTTCAGTCGGTGGTGGGTCATAATCATTCAATACCCCATCAAACAGATACTGTCTTTTTTCTACAGCATACTGTCAGGCCTCTCAAGTATCGTAGTCCTTTTCTTCTTTCAAACTATGGACCGTCTATGCACTGGGTCTTTCCGCAATTCTTCCATCCAGAATACACTACTGAGATAAGCATCCTTCATCGTTTCTCTGTATTCCGGGAACATTTTTTTTTACATCCAAGTTTTCGTGCCTTATCCTCCTCATGTCCGGCGTCTATATACTTTTCAACCTTTTCTTCGTATTCGGACTGATTTGCATCAGTGACTTTGTTTACTATAATATTCCATGGAGATTCTCAGTCTGAGTCTTCTTCATCAGATCTTTCATCGTTGGTAATATCAGATTCTTCACTAACATGACTTTCTTCGGACATGTTAGAGTCCGTTTCCATATCCTGTTGTTTGTCCATCTCTTGCTCTTTATTATGACGCGATTGCTTGTGACGCAAAAGATTGAAATGTCGATTAGAATGATAATTAAAGCTATCGCAAATGATACATTCCAGAGGTCTTCACCCCTTGAGATTCGTTGAACGAATGATGAAACTTTTAATAAACGAAGCTTTTAATACTTCAGACTCACGAGTTGCTCACGAGTATATTTTTGTCAGTGCTCGCGTGCTCATTTCACTATATTGCGCTTGCGCTGCGCCGTTTTTCGCTTGAAATGTGACGTTTTGCACTTGCGCTGCGCTGTTTTGTGCCTGCGCTTCGTCGTATTGCGCTTTCGCTGTGCCGTTTTGGCATGCGCTGCGCCTTTTTTCGCTTACACTGTACCGTTTTGCGTTTCGGCTGCGCTGTTTTGGTCTGCGCTGTGCCGTGTTGCGCTTGCGCTGCGCTGTGACACTTCTGCGCCATATATGAGTACTTTTTTTCAGTGCTTGCGTGCTCATTTCTGTATATTTCTGCTGCTGCGCCAGATACGAGTATAATTGCTGCGCTAACGCTGTGGCGATTCTGCGCCATACACAAGTTATACTCAATTACCAATAGTATTTTTTTCAGACCGATGTAGAGCCGACCTAAGGCCGACTAAGGGTGAGAGATTAAGGTGAGAGATTAAGGTTAGGGGTAATGGGAAAGGGAAATAACTCTAATACTAATCACATACTAGAATAAAAAGTACTACAATAATAGGTGAGGGTTATAGGTTAGGATTATGAGAAAGGATTAATAATACTAAAGTAATACTCGAATAAAAAGTACTACAATAATAGGTTAGGGTTGGGGCTAAAGGCTAGTGATAGGGGTAAAGGCCAGGGTTAGGGTATAGTTATGGTATGGGTTAGGTTCTGGTTAGGGTTCGGCACTGGCTAGAGTTAGGGTTAGGGATAGTGATTAGGGCTAGGATTAGAGCTAGGATCAAAAGTAGAGTTAGAATAAGGGGTTAAGGTTAGTGGTTAGGGTTAGGGGTTAGAGCTAAGATTAGGGCTAAGATCAGAAGTAGGGTAAGGATTATGGTCGGGATCGAATTCTATTTTTAGCAGCTCCAAAAATTCCCTCTTGAACTAATTTGCATAAAATGAGGGAAAAATGAGGTACTTTTAAAATATTTTACAAACAATGCATTATGGGGCTCCTCGACAAAAGTGTTCTAAGGTAACCCGTTATACTACTATGCATTTAGTATAGGTTCCAATGCTTAAATATGCTCCCAATTTGCTGTGATTTTGGAGAAAGTTGGAATCTGAAAAACACCTTTTTACAGGAGACCTCCAAAGGTATAACGTTTTCATGTTCGCTTCCGATAGCGAAAGTTAAACTAACGCTTAAGCTTTATATGACCTGGTCCTGCAAGAAGCATTTTGAACGTTTTTTTTCAAGGAGTATTGTTGCACAATTTGATTCTTTTTAAGCAAGTGTCTTGGGGGTGGCTCATGAATCAAATTTTTGACGTTGGGTCGGTTTTCAGAACTCCTCTGTTTTTTCTCGAGTTTATTGATGAAAGAATTTTGCACTTTAACACCCACTTCTAATTCATGAATGTCTTCTTTTTTTACATTGAGACACCCGAATTGTTTTCATAAAATTCTTGATATAACCTTCTAGCTTTGAGACAAAAATAGTCCTGATGTTAAAATTAAGGAAACTAAGAGAAGTCCATGTCTCGTCAAATTGTGATGTCTTGAATCTCCGTAAAAATTCAAACGGGCCTTTTATATTTCTTCTACCATTTCATTTAGTCCATAATGTTAAAACAATTAAAATATGGCCATACAGCTCATTAAAATTATTGCAGTTGGAGTTAACATATGTGTAATGGTGTCATGTTCATTTACTCCATATCCTTTCGTAAAATATTCAAGAAATCCTTGATATAAACAACATTAGGAGTGAGCCTCCTTAAGGAGAAAATCTTTCTAAACGTATTTTTGCATGGGGTCAAACCTTAAGCTATGTTTCTCGTTTGTGTCCAGCTTGGATAAAACCTCGAATCTGCTAAACGCATATTTTATACTGGTCCATTCATGGCATTTTATGACCAAGTTTGGATCTAATTTAAAGAACAGTTTCAGAGCAGAATATCAATATATGTGCTTTTTCATGCCTTCACCGTTTTAAGCTATTTTTTTTTATAAAATGCACACCTTAAAAAACACATCTTTTACAGACTTGGTTAAAATGGGAAACATTGGTCGGTTATCTCCCTTTACCAAGTAAGTTTTGTATGGTTCATATTGGAGATAATTTTGATAAGACTATCAATTAACTCTTTCGATATCTAAATAAAAACTTTCCAATTGAACAATGTATAACTAACTTGGTACAGGGATATACCGGCCGATGTTTCTCACTGGCAAAGATCTCCAAAAGTGGTTGAACAGGATCCAATGTCACCCTGTTTTTCCCGCTGACGGCAACCTTCGATTAGATTCGGAACTCTGTGATATATGTTTATAAGGGTCTATGTAAGGACCAATAGTGACAAGCTTGATTCCAATATTGCAATAGGTAGCCTGCGTGAATTTCTGAATGTTTTTTGTGTCTTATGAGAGCCAATTCGCAACCATGTTCTTCACTTTCCGCAATGTTGGATTAGGAACGAACGTGGACAGCACCCTTCGAACAAAGGACTATCTACGAAATATTGCGGACAAGTTTGGTTACAGAGGCCCAAGTATCTGGAGGAAACAATCTGTAAACGAAATTGCAATATGTACAGATGACAGTTGCTAATTGATCGAAGAAACTTGGGTATATTTCAGATTTCAAATGAGGTAACAATGCACCTTTTGTATCTGTTGAAAAATCCTCGATTTTATTGTCTCCACCTTCCTAAATGGAATTCACCATCCTGCTTTTCCCGATTGGTGTCGTTGCTGCACTATCAGGTAACTGGCGGGAAATGTTGTATTTCACGCATTTTCAAAAAATTGTATATTGTGCGTGTATTTTCCCGGTATCACTACGTCACAGAACAAAACCTGATAGTGCAGTGGTGACACCACACGGGACAAAATATGAAAGGTGAATTCCATTACAAGCCAATTTCAGATTCATGTCAGTTCTAACGGACAGTCTTCAACAAAATCTGCTTCTCAAGTGCAATATTCACCAACATCTTTTTCCTGAAGATTGACAGTATTGTCCTGATTAAGATCGTTCCATTACTTCTATTCCTAAGTTTTGTGACACCTGTCAGATATTCTATGACTCTTGGTTACTGCAAGACTCAAACCATCTGTTCACCATAATTTGTCTTAGGTATTTTTTGTATTTTGTCCCTTCAGAACACAACATGATGCGAAAATTATGTTGAGATGATTCGTGTGTTGTTGTTGATATGCAATGTTTTATGGGTTTATACTGTCAGTGTTTTGTGTTACTTTCAATCATGTACAGTTTATTTGATTTTTTGTTTTGTTTTGTTTTTTTTTTTTGTTTGTTTATTGTTTTCTTTGTTTTTATACATGTTACATCTGCATTCGAATTGCATCAATTTTGTCATGTAACTTTGCCCTGAATTTCGAATTTTCCACTCTTGCTTATTCTTTTTTTATTTTTTGCCGATTCATATCAATAAAGGCCATACAAATCGTGGGATCAATTAGTTAAGCTGCTCAAGTGGGTACCAGGAAGTTCAATAACCAAAAACTTTTTGCATATGTTCTCAAAAATTATTTACTGAGAATTGTGTATTTCTAGTAAATGTAGAAAAAAAATTGAAGTAAAATACTAAACAAGAGGCTCTCAAGAGCCTGTATCGCTCACCTTGGCCACCGCTGACATATGCAGTTTAAATAATCCCAATGTTTTAAGGGCATTATTTTCAAATTTGTTAATGAAATTGATGTATTATCTTAAGTTAAACTATATTCCAGACTGGCAGCTATTTTGGATGGGGGTGTAGTTCTGCTGTCACCTTTCTTGAAGGGGACCATTGAGTCTAATTTTGGTTCCAATTAAATAAATATTTTCAGAGGAGAACATCTTTAAATGCTTTCCGATAGGCTTCCGTTAGGTCTCCAGGTTAAACTATGTTCCCCACTGGGGCCATCTTTAATGCGATGCAGACAAGCAAGGCAAATTTTTCAAACGGGAACAACTATGGTCTGTTGTGACCAAGTATGTTTTCATTATTGGCCAAGTAATTTCAGGAGATCTTTTAATGTTTTCCCAAAGGGTCAAATGTTAAATCTGTTCCCCGCTGGCAGCCATCTTGCATAAAGCAAAGACCTGAAAAACACCTCTTTTGCTGGGCGGCAACCTAAAGACTGTTATGGCCAAGTTTGGTTCCAATTGGCTGAAAACTTTCGGAGAAGATCTTTGAATGTGTTTTTACCCATAGGGTGCAATGTTAAAACTATGTTCCCCGCTGGCAGACATCTTGGATAAAGCGTGGATCTGAAAAAAAAAAAACTTTTTTGCAAGGGGCCATCTAAGGACTATTGTGGCCAAGTTTGGTTTCAATTGGCTCAGTAGTTTCAGAGGAGAAGATCTTTGAAAGTATTTTCCCATAGGGTCCAATGTTAAAACTATGATCCCCGCTGGCGGCCATCTTGGATATAGCGCGGATCTTAAAAACAACTTTTTTGCAGGGGACCATCTAAGGACCATCATGGCCAAGTTTGGTTTCAATTGGCTCAGTAGTTTCAGAGGAGAAGATCTTTGAAAGTATTTTCCCATAGGGTCCAATGTTAAAACTATGTTCCCTGCTAGCGGCCATCTTGGATATAGCGCGGATCTGAAAAACAACTTTTTTTACAGGGGACCATCTACGGACTATTGTGGCCAAGTTTGGCTTTAATTGGCTCAGTAGTTTCAGAGGAGAAGATCTTTGAAAGTGTTTTCCCATAGGCTCCAATGTTAAAACTATGATCCCTGCTGGCGGCCATCTTGCATATAGCGCGGATCTGAAAAAACAACTTTTTTGTAAGGGACCATCTACGGACTATTGTGGCCAAGTTTGGCTTTAATTGGCTCAGTAGTTTCAGAGGAAAAGATCTTTGAAAGTATTTTCCTATAGGGTCCAATGTTAAAACTATGATCCCCGCTGGCGGCCATCTTGTATATAGCGCGGATCTGAAAAACAACTTTTTTGCAAGGGACCATCCAAGGGCTATAGTGGCCAAGTTTGGTTTCAATTGGCTCAATAGTTTCAGAGTAGAAGATCTTTGAAAGTGTTTTCCCATAGGGTCCAATGTTAAAAATACACAAATGTATGATGATCCCCGGCCATCTTAGATATAGCGCGGATCTGAAAAACAACTTTTTTTGTAAGGGACCATCTAAGGACTATTGTGGCCAAGTTTGGCTTTTATTGGCCCAGTAGTTTCTGAGGAGAAGATCTCTGAAAGTATTTTCCCATAGGGTCCAATGTTAAAACTATGTTCCCTGCTAGCGGCCATCTTGGATATAGCGCGGATCTGAAAAACATTTTTTTGCAGGGGACCATCTAAGAACTATTGTGGCCAAGTTTGGTTTCAATTGGCTCAGTAGTTTCAGAGGAGAAGATCTTTGAAAGTGTTTTCCCATAGGGTCCAATGTTAAAACTATAATCCTTGCTGGCGGCCATCTTGCATATAGCGCGGATCTGAAAAACAACTTTTTTGTAAGGGACCATCTACGGACTATTGTGGCAAAGTTTGGTTTTAATTGGCTCAGTAGTTTCAGAGGAGAAGATCTTTGAAAGTATTTTCCCATAGTGTCCAATGTTAAACTATGTTCCCCACTGGGGCCATCTTTAATGCGATGCAGACAAGCAAGGCAAATTTTTCAAACACGAACAACTATGGTCTGTTGTGACCAAGTATGTTTTCATTATTGGCCAAGTAATTTCAGGAGATCTTTTAATGTTTTCCCAAAGGGTCAAATGTTAAATCTGTTCCCCGCTGGCAGCCATCTTGCATAAAGCAAAGACCTTAAAAACAACTCTTTTGCTGGGCGGCAACCTAAAGACTGTTATGGCCAAGTTTGGTTCCAATTGGCTGAAAAGTTTCGGAGAAGATCTTTGAATGTGTTTTTACCCATAGGGTGCAATGTTAAAACTATGTTCCCCGCTGGCAGACATCTTGGATATAGCGTGGATCTGAAAAAAAAACTTTTTTGCAAGGGGCCATCTAAAGACTATTGTGGCCAAGTTTGGTTTAAATTGGCTCAGTAGTTTCAGAGGCGAAGATCTTTGAATGTATTTTCCCATAGGGTCCAATGTTAAAACTATGATCCCCGCTGGCGGCCATCTTGGATATAGCGCGGATCTTAAAAACACATTTTTTTGCAGGGGACCATCTAAGGACTATCATGACCAAGTTTGGTTTCAATTGGCTCAGTAGTTTCAGAGGAGAAGATCTTTGAAAGTGTTTTCCCATAGGGTCTAATGTTAAAACTATGATCCCCGCTGGCAGCCATCTTGGATATAGCGCGGATCTGAAAAACAACTTTTTTGTAAGGGACCATCTGAGGACTATTGTGGCCAAGTTTGGCTATAATTTCCCCAGTGGTTTCTGAGGAGAAGATCTCTGAAAGTATTTTCCCATAGGGTCCAATGTTAAAACTATGTTCCCTGCTAGCGGCCATCTTGGATATAGCGCGGATCTGAAAAAACAACTTTTTTGTAAGGGACCATCTACGGACTATTGTGGCCAAGTTTGGCTTTAATTGGCTCAGTAGTTTCAGAGGAGAAGATCTTTGAAAGTGTTTTCCCATAGGGTCCAATGTTAAAAATACACAAATGTATGATGATCCCCGGCCATCTTGGATATAGCGCGGATCTGAAAAACAACTTTTTTGTAAGGGACCATCTAAGAACTATTGTGGCCAAGTTTGGCTTTAATTGGCCCAGTAGTTTCTGAGGAGAAAATCTTTGAAAGTATTTTCCAATAGTGTCCAATGTTAAAACTATGATCCCCGCTGGCGGCCATCTTGGATATAACGCGGATCTGAAAAACAACTTTTTTGCAGGGGACCATCTAAGGACTATTGTGGCCAAGTTTGGTTTCAATTGGCCCTGTAGTTTCAGTGAAGATCTTTGAATGTGTTTCCCATAGAGTCCCATGTTAAAACTATTATCCCTGCTGGCGGCCGTCTTGGATATAGCGCGGATCTGAAAAACATTTTTTTGCAGGGGACCACCTAAGGACTATTGTGGCCAAGTTTGGTTTCAATTGGCCCAGCAGTTTCAAAGAAGAAGATCTTTGAATGAAAAGTTTACGCCGGACGGACGACGGACGGACGGATGACGGACGACGGACGAAAAGTGACGGCAAAAGCTCACCCTGGCTATAGCCAGGTGAGCTAAAAACCGACCTGTTTATCAAATAATAATAAAAAATAATTCTTAAAATAAACAAGAGGCTCTCAAGAGCCTGTATCGCTCACCTGGTCCTTGATTAACATAGACATGTTATGTTAAAGAGCCAATATACAGGTATATAATTAAACTATAGTTCCAATATGCCCAGTTAGTTTAAGGGGAGAAGACCGCTGTTAGTGTCTCCATGGGGTCAAATGTGAAACTATGTTACCTGGTAGCCATCTTGGATAAAGTGGGAACCTGAAAAAATTTTTTTTTTCTTTTCAGGGGTCCACATAAAGACTATTTTGACCAAGTTTGGTTCCACTGGCTCAGTAGTTTCAGAGGAGAAGATCTTTGAATATGTTTTCAAATAGGGTCAAATGTTAAAAACTATGTTCCACGCTGGCGGCCACATTGGATATAGCGTGACCCTGAAAAACACCTTTTTTGTAAGGGACCACTCAAGGACTATTGTGGTTAGTTTGGTACCAATTGGCTATGCAGTTTCAGAGAATAAGATTTTTGAACATGTTTTTTTCCTATAGGGTGCAATGTTAAAACTATGTTTTCCGCTGACAGTCATCTTAGATATCGCGCTGACCTGAAAAACATCTTTTTTGCAAAGGATCACCCAAGGATTATTGTGGCCAAGTTTGGTTTCGATTGGCCCAATAGTTTCAGAAAAGAAGATCTTTGAATGTGTCTTCCAATAGGGTCCAATATTAAAACTATGCTTCCTGCTGGCCGCCATGTTGGATATCCCACTGACCTGAAAAACACCTTTTTTGCAAGGGACCACCCCAGGATTACTGTAACCAAGTTTGGGCCCGATTGGCCCCTTAGTTTAAGTGGGGAAGATCTTTAAATTTCTTTTCCCATAGGGTACAATGTTAAAATAATGTTCCCCACTGGCGGCCATGTTGGATATAGCGCAAACCTCAAAAACACCTTTTAGGTAATGAACCAGCAAAGGACTATTGTGGCCAAGTTTGGTTTCAGTTGGCAAAGTAGTTCTACAGGAGAAGATCTTTGAATGTGCTTTCCCATAGGGTCCAATGTTAAACTATGTTCCCAGCTGGCAGCCATCTTGGATATAACGTGAACCCAAAAACACTCCTTTTGTATGGGAGCACCCAAGGACTATTGTGACCAAGATTAGTGCCAATTGGCTCAGTAGTTTCAGAGAAAAAGATCTTTGAATGTGTTTTCCCATAGGGTCCAATGTTAAAACTATGTTTCCCGCTGGCAGCCATCTTGGATATTGCTCTGACCTGAAAAACACCTTTTTTAAAAGGGGCCACTAAAAGGACTATTATGGCCAAGTTTGGTGCCAATTGCTTCAGTAGTTTCAGAGAAGAAGATCTTTGAAAGTGTCTTCCCATAGGGTCCAAAGTAAAACTATGTTTTCCGCTGGCAGCCATCTTGGATATTGCATGGACCTGAAAAACACCTTTTTTGCAGGGGACCACCCAAGGACTATTGTGGCCAAGTTTGATTCCAATTGGCCCAGTAGTTTCAGAGGAGAAGATCTTTGAATGAAAAGTTTACGCCGGACGGACGGACGACGGACGGACAGACGACGGACGGACGACGGACGCAAAGTGATGGCAAAAGCTCACCCTAGCATTAGCCAGGTAAACTAAAAAGAATCACCAATGAAATTCTCTGAATATAAACAAAGGAGATACAATGGCCAAGTGCGCATTCCTAAAAAGAATCCACGAGCCGGAGACGAATGGATTGTTTATCATTAATTCACACTTGGCCATTGTTTCTCTAACTAAAACCGTGGTTGTGAGATTTATTTAATCAAGCGATCAACAGAATTACAACCTATCCAATTACTGCATTTTTATGTTTGTATTTATAATGTATAAGGAACGCAAATTCACTCAGTATCAAGGAAGAACAATATGGATTAGGTTGTTCTAACAGTTTGATTTTCAAATGTATCTAATATTCAGATAAATTTCAATTCAAGTTTATGTATGTGCCAAAATGTGTGGAAAGTGCATTAAATTCTGCAAAAATTTGCCGATGATAGTAAACTGGATATGCATAAAACTGTCCTTATACAAACCCCTGCTGGTAGAAACAACGTCAGTTCCTTGAACAAAAAAAAAAAAAAAAATATCAGTTTTGTTGAAATTGTTCGACACTTTGGTATGAATGTTACGAAACAGTTAATTTCATTCTTCTATTCCTTAATTTGAATTATATACACGTTTGCATAGTGCATAATTCAAATGTTTTTATTTTCGTTTTTGATAGTGTTCAGAATTGAGCAGGATTTTTACTGTCACCGGACAGTAGGTCTACCATATCTAAACCTTTACCCGGTTGACCCCTTTAGGCAATATGAACCTAAAGGTTGGGCTCTTAACCTTCTTCTCACATCTGTCAATTTTTTGTTGTTGTTTTTTTTTTTTATTTTCTATATTTTTGTTTATTTTTACCTTTTTATTGTGGCATAACATACATTTTTATGTCTTTCATTAACGTTAATTTTGGTCGTTGCACAATATATATTTTTAGATTTTTAGGGCAGGTTTGTTGCAATTTTTTATCAGTTATTTTAAGGTAGATAGACACTGTTGCGCTGCGCAATTTAATAGCGCATAAGAAAAATAAAGAGTCGGATACGGGGTAGGTTTGATTTTCGGGCCGGAACAGAAATTTGACGGCTCTTTCTTTGTGACGTCATAATTGGATGACAAATGTGAAACGTCATATTTCGTTTACTTTGCCGCGAATTAACTCCCTTTTCCCGTAAATAATGTTCAATCCGGAAACATTGTAAAATATCTCCGTTAAAAGCATGGTGACATATACATTTTTCTATTGTAACCAATAAATTACGTCATAAACTATCTGTTTACAAAAATACATCAAATTCTCATGGATAAAAAGGTCTTTTCTATTGAGCTAAAAATTGCCTTTCTATATTTTCCTCGTGCATTCTATGTAAATTTAGGTGGAAAAATAGCTGTAAGTGAGCACACTTTGATGTCAATTTTAGAAAAAGGAAGCATGGTGACCCATACTTTTTATTACTGATCTCGGGTAAATAGGATTGGTTCTTTAATTGTGCCGACTTACAACAAAATCTCATGGATATGAATATAAGTGTCTATCTACCTTAAGAATCTGTAGGTTTTATAAACCCTTTATGCAACTTGGGTATTTTTTTTATATTGTTTACAGGCATGTATTTAACATATCAATGCTTGTGAAAACATTTTCAGTTACTTATGTTTGTTGACGATCCAGCATCCATAGGTTAAGCACAAAGTAATAGGATTGTTCGATATTTTGCAATTCCTTTCGGTGCAAGGAGCCGTCTTTAATTTACTAACAGGTATAAGCAAAACTCATCGTGGAGGGCCTCATTGTAACTTCAGGATGAAGAGCAACAATAGTAGCGTTGAGCCATTCCTTGGTTTTTCTCATGTGCATTTACTCTATATCATTTCATTTTTTAATTTAAGACGTACGAGGCTAATGAATAAAAATAATCATTTTTATACCCTGCCACACGTAGTGGCGTGGTATTATGTGATACCCTCAGTCGTGTGTCCGTCCGACCGTTCGTCCGTCCGTCCGTCTGTCCGTCCCCCGAAGGTTTCCGACTGATAACTTTTGAACGGAATAACATACATTCTTCAAACTTGGTATGTAGCTTATTCACCACAAAACTCAGGTCGAGTTCGAATATGGGTTCAGAGGTCCAAGGGGTTCTGGAGTTATGCCCCTTGATACTCGAAATTTTGTGAAACGTGGCGGGGTATCATGTAATCCACCATTACTATTTTTTGCTGACGTTATCACTTCATCTTGTATAAATTATAACAAATGTTTATTACATGCAACAATTTTATTCCAGAGTACAAGTCACAAGTGCAAGTTGACATAAATTACAAGTAAACAAATCATTAAAAATGTAAACATATTTATTTGTTGGTGTGTAATGATTACGAATATCTGGTATTAAACAATTTGAAAAGTACTAAAATTTGCTGCTTCGGTTTGTGAAAACAAGAAAAAAAACATAAAGGCATTTCAGTAAAACCATTGACCGATTTTTAATTTCATTAAAAATAAAAATCGGTCAATGGGCGCTAGTTTATGGTCTTACTGTGTCAAAAACCTAAAGAAAAAGGAAAAAAATATAAGAAAAGATAAACAAAAACGACAATATAAAAAAAAAATAAAAATAAAAAGAAATGATAGAGCAAACAAACAATTACGTTTAATTTAAAGGGTACCGTAGTAAAGAAAACACAAAAACAAAACATCAAATCGAAAAAAAATAATAAATAAAATGACGGGAAATCAAGAAAAAATATATATGCCACAAATATAGCTATGTTTACACAATTAATGTGTTTAAAATCAGATGAAATCACCATATCAATATTTACAGAAAATACTGTCAAACTTTATCCAGACACTGCCTTCACTCCAAAAAAGGGGGGAAATTACAATACAATGACAACACCACTACATTTAAAACAGGGGTTGAAATATGCTTGACAAAATGCTAACACTATCATGTTCTTTCAAAATTAAGAATATAAGTTTCGTTTTATTTTCAGAATATTCCAAATAAGTAAATGGTACCAAGAATAATGCATTTTGTACGACGTTGTGATCTTGAAATACCTCAAACTTCAATTTATCGAGATTTCTTAGTTTCACATGACCATACCTATAAACCCTTTTCTTAGCGTCACATAATAAAACTTACTCTATTCTCGATGTCACAAAACGAGACCTACAGTCCCCATTCTTGTAGACACATAACAAAACTTACATTCCCAAATCTTGTCTTCAAACAACAAAACTTACTCCGTTCTGGGTGTCACTAATTAAAACGAGACTAACAAATCCCATTCTTGTAGTCACATAACAAAATCTACTTAGTTACCCAATCCTTTTCGTCACATGACAAAACTTATTGTCTCTATTTTCGGTGTAAAAACTTCCAGACCCTATTCTCGTTATCATATGACCACAATTACAAACCCACTCCTCGATGTCGCATAACCAAACTTACATACTCTATTCCTGTCGTCACATAGCAAAACTTACAGACCTCATTCTCAGTGTAGCATGAGGAACTTACATACTCTAGTCCTGTCGTCACAAGACAAATTGTACAGATCCTTAGGGAACAGCCTTAGGGACCGACCATTTAACTTGAAGGGGGGGGGGGGCTATGGTTT
Organism: Modiolus philippinarum; assembly: GCA_002080025.1. Lineage (NCBI taxonomy): Eukaryota > Metazoa > Mollusca > Bivalvia > Mytilida > Modiolidae > Modiolus > Modiolus philippinarum. The sequence goes on along the minus strand of MJUU01015477.1, from coordinate 18,653 downwards.
TTTCTAAAAAAATATTTTGGATCTGATTTTATTTGAAAAAAATATTTTGGCTGCCAAAATGATGAAAAAAAATTTTCTGAATGAGGCTTTCTGCCCAAAAAATAATGTTAATTTTGATAAAAAAATATTTTGTTGATACGCGTGCAAAAAATAAATAATTTGTTTCGCGCGAAGCGCGAAAAAAATTTTCTGTCCAGAAAAAAAAACCATAACCCCCCCTTCAGGTTAAATGGTCGGTCCTTTACAGACCCTATTCTCACATCACCAGACATACAGACATCGTTTTCAGAGTTACATAACAAAATCTACTTAGTTTCGCCACATGACAAAACTTATTGTCTCCTTTTTCGGTGTAAAAACTTCCAGACCCTATTCTCGTTATAATATGACCACAATTACAAACCCACTTCTCGGTGTCGCATAACCAAACTTACATACAATATTCCTGTCGTCACATAGCAAAACTTACAGACCTCATTCTCGGTGTAACATGAGGAACTTACAAACTCTAGTCTTGTCGTCGCAAGACAAATTGTGCAAACCCTATTATCGCTGTCACAGGATCAGCCTTACAGACCCTATTCTCAGTGTCACATGACAAGACGTACAGACATCGTTCTCAGAGTCACATGACAAGATGTTCAGACCGCATTTCAGATCAGCATGACAAGATGTACAGACCTCATTCTCAGAGTCACATTACAAGATGTACAGACCTCATTCTCAGAGTCACATGACCAGATGTACAGACCTTATTCTCAGAGTCACATGACAAGATGAACCTAATTCTCAGAGTCACATGACAAGACTTACATACCCTAGTTTTGTTGCCACATGCCCAAACTTACAAATACTATTCCTTGTGTCACATGACTAGACTTACAGACCTTGTTCTAGGGTCACATTAAGTGGAAAAAGTAGGAACTAAAAGTAACGCTGCTGCATTTTCCTTTATATAAGTCAGTTTATTGTCTTAGTAAATACTGTAAATTACGGTGCAGAGTCCAACTAGATCGAGGCTTTTCTCAAGTTTTAGTAGAAATCTACAAGATCAATGTGCGGCATTTGATCTAAATTCTGAGAGGTTTAATTTCACATTTGCATCTAAGAATAAACAAACAATACTAACACTACAATTTTACAAAGCAAGTCATTGACTTTTTAACCGAACAATACTACAAATGAATAGACAAGAGAGACTATAATGAGTCTGTAGCATATCTGGGACATGGCTAACATGAGGGGGCGGCCCTTTCTTCGGGATGCAGGAGTGTAAAGTTTTTAAGCCCGCGATTACGAGATTTATATAATTTAAGGTAGATAGACAGTAATTATCATATCCATGAGATTTTGTTAAGTCGGCACAATTGAAGAACCAATCCTACTTACAACAAATCTGTAATAAAAACTATGGGTCACCATGCTTGCCTTTTCTAGAATTGAGGTAAAGTAAGTGAGAACCGAACCGTTAATCCAAAACGAACAATCCAAGGGCAATGGCAACATCAGAAACAAAAAAAAAGAAAAAAAAACAAAACAAAAAAGTGGATCAGGTGCACCGGTAGAGCTAGCATCTCCTGCTTCTTATAAGACACCCGCCGTGTTGAACATGTCAAATCCGGTAGTAAAGACAAAACCGGTAGAGGAAACAACAATTGAGCTTTAGAGGGAAAGATCTGTTGTCATCTGGAAACCAGATATCCCATAGCGGTCCACAAGATGGTGATGTCGACCGTAAAACTTCTGGAGGGATGACTTCAAGTTTTGGGTAACATACCCTTGTTGAAGTAGCCTATTTGTGAGCAACCGAGCTCTATCAAGGAAGTCACTGTATTGAACACAGGCTCTTGAATAGCGAATGAGCTGGGAGATGTAAATCCATATGCCGGCGTTGTTGGGATGTAACTACAAAGAAATGGGAAGTTTACTATTGGAAAGGTGAAGTCATCGCGTTTGTCGTACAAACGAGATCAAGGTTTGATCATTTTAGCCATTTTTAATTTAAGTTTACATAAAATGTACTGGGAAAATTTACAGTAGCTTCGGTATCTTGTTATTTTCACCAAAGGAAAGAATTTGTGGTTATCAGAATTTCACGAATTTTACAGATAAAACAACAAATTGATTGAAAATATAAGAGAAAGGGATATCTGTAAGGCGAAAAACCAAATAAAAATATTTTTTATTGATATCACTGTGTATAATTAGCATTTTTTTTTCAATTAGAAGATGTTGATATTCACTACTTTATATTTTTGGAAATAATCCCAAATCTTAAACAAAAAACAAAACGCAAACAAAAAAAAACCAACACAAAACAAAACTACAAAACCAAAAAAAAAAGAACAAAAACAAAAAACAAAAACAAAAACAAAAGCAAACAAAAAGAAAAAACAAACAAAAAAAAATCCAAGAAAAGCAAAAATATTAGAATAAAAAATTATAATTAAAAAACTAAACTACAAAATAAACCAAAAAAGCAAAAAATGTGCGTCTTCAATTTATGCATTTTTCAGTTAAAAATGACACTTTCATTATTCAGTTTTTTTTAAAGTTTACATATTTTTTTCATTTATTAGAACTAAATTGTGAAAGATAAACGTTTTGCTTGTCTTGTGTAACATTACCAAAACTATTGTACTTTTCATGCCTTTAAGGATTGTCACCTCAAGTTTAATTATATCAACGATTTAAAATTAATATTTTTATTTCTTAGAATGTGGATCATACACCATTTTAAGCAAAACATATTGATAGGACGGTGTGGTCGTTTTGAGATTTAAATACTTGAAATTTTGGCGGGAAATCAAACTTCTCTAGACTTTTCATTTACTTTGCACAAAGGTTATTAACCTTTGAAATGCAATGAAGGAATATTAAGAATTTCATCAAATTTTGTCAGAAGTCTATTGAAAATGTAATCTATCATATTTTGAAACGAAAAGTTGGGGTCAGTGCGCAAAACTTTCTAATGCATCATAATGGATCAAATAAAAGAATTCCGAAAGTCAGAGACAGATTCAAAAACCTGAGGAGTGACCATCCTTAAACATAAATGTCACTCCAAATGTCCTAAATATATATTTCTTAATTATAAAGTAAGGTGGAAATGTTAAGGAAATGCCATTTTTCTAACCATTAGTTTGCATGTTTTTGGTCTTCTTTTCTAGCGCGCTTGGCTTTAATCCAATTTCGTATTATTCCCAATGCACGTTTGGTGGTCAAGTTAGCAAGAGCAACGAAAAATCCTTGAGAACTGCACAGAATAATAAAAATATACTCAACTACTTCCGTTTGAAAAAATAATACGAACAGTCCTGAAATCCAAAATACTCCAGTCACCACGGAAATACGGGCGTATACAGATAAGAACTGATAGTTGTTTGACTTGCTAATCATTTTTGTACTTTGGGCCTGTCTTGTGATCATAAAAGCAGTGCAAGCAAAACAGAGGATATTGACAGCTATTGATACGCCCATAGGACCAGACATAAACAGTAAAGATGCCGGATAACCAGTTGGAAAACAAATTCTACCATCATAGTTCGAAGCAAAGTCGGAAACTTTCAAAAGGTCTAACGTCAAAGCTGATATGATAAATGGAGTTGGTAATACAAGTCCCAAAATCGTAAGTCGTCTGTCAGGTGGTTTTTGGCTTGCGTTTGGGTGAGAGGACATTTTTCTGAACGTATTAGAAATGTGAACCATAGAGATGGACATGAAAGAGAAAACCGTGAGCCAAAGATAGTGCAAGCAAACACCAACTGCATAACACACGAACCAATAATCATTCGCCCCTGCACCAACTAAAAACAAGACGTTAGCTAACAGTAAGGCAAAACTCAAGTTTTCGGTGTTGGACCCGGATACAGAGTCATGCAAACCAGATAAGCGGTAAAATATTATGCAAACCGTTAATGCGATTACCGAAAACCCCATGCCAACAAATGTCATTACTGTTTTGATTGTGCCATACTCATCCCTTGTTTGTCTTATCTGGTTCTGCCTTAAACACTTCAAGCTGTTAAAAGTTACATCTATGTCATCTGTAATATCAATATCAACAAGGCCGTTGGTACAAATCAGATAGCTCACCACCTCAGCAGACATATTCGATCTAACATCTTTTAAACCATTCCTAATTTGCTTGTAATTCATTTCCCAGTGAGTGGGAGGGTCATCATTGATATGAGTTACTGCAATTTGAGTTACGGCAACGGGTAATACACCATTTGTTGTGTTCACAGAGATATCCAGATGATATTTCCTGGCCCTTTCCACATATTCGAACTTTTGTTCGGCATAGATATCTTTATTTATGGTAGACCACAGAATGAACTTCGTAATATAGGTAGAATTGTTTACTTTTTCTGTGTTTTGAACGGCCAGCTTTCTAGTTGTGGCAACACCGGAAAGACTCCAGACAAAAACTAAAAGTAGTTTCCTTGTGTCCTGTCTTGACAGCATTACTGTAGTCTTCAGTTCCATCCTGAGTTGTATTGTAAAGTTTCGATAAATTTGTTGACCAATACAGAGTCCATTTATCTGTTGATTAAAAAGGAATTTCAAACTTCATTAAATGAATATACATACACACAATGTAGATGTTATTAGAACTCTATAACAAACTATGAACAAATAAAGGGATATGGAGTAAATGTACAACAGACAAAATCTCTATAAATACATGGTTAGTCAAATGGAACAACACTTTTTTGTTATTCTTTATCTTGAAGTTACCATGAGGGCTACAACATAGAGCAAGTACACTTACCTCATAGTAAGTTCAAGACGGACCTTAGCACAGGTTGGAGCGTAATTCACTCGCTATATCTTGTATACAAAGCCGCATATTTAAGTGATTATTTTTTTGCTTTATTCGCAGTCATCTTAAGGTCACAAAAAATGGTTATCACTAAATATAATTTGAATAAAAATTATTTCAGCAAATGATATTTTATTCCCCGAAAATAACCATGCATTTATAGGGTATTTCTTGCGCGCGTAAAGGGGGTATGATTTTCATGTCTCAAATTTATAAAACTAAAAATGCATAGCTCTTCAGAATATCTCCTCTGCCACAGCAGAAGGAGGCTTTTTTCTCAAAATGACCTATTTTTAATAATTCGCAATGTGAAATACGTCAAAATGTATACGAAACAACAATAAAAAAGGCCTTGTATAGATAATTTGACCGAGGGAAAATTATGCACCTCTGTTTCGGAGATTTGAAAAATTGATAGATATCCTTGCGTAATGTCCTTTCAAATACAGTTAGCTGAAAATACATAACGTGTTTTTGTATCTTGTTATAGCACAACTTAAAACATTAGAGAATGGTTCGGAGATTATTAATTATAAATAACAAAGTAACTGTTTATTGAGTTTCTGCATATGCGCATTTCGACAACTAATGTCTCTTTAGTGCAGATCAAATCCAAACATTTGTTTTCTCACCGTTCAATGAAGATCTTATGGTGGCTTTGAGTTGTTATTACTCTCCTTTGGGTCGTTGTCCCTTCTTTTTTCTATTTGAAAATCTGTATACCAATATATGTGTAAATGCTGATAGAGAATAAATTAAAAATAGTATCCGAAAAGAAAAGCCAAAATCAGCTAAGGACGGAGTTGTTCAAGAGGGAGATACTCCTTAGTGTTGACAAAATTTTGTTAAATTTAGATATTGCAAGTTTAAAAAAAAATCAATTGTTTTAAAAACAATCATAAAGTCTATTATAAATCTGGAATTAATATATTTCAAGAGACGAAAACATACGCGTTTCGAATTCCAACCATTTCTGTGTTTTAAGTAAAATAAGTAAAACCCGAACCGTCAGTGCAAAACGAACAATCCCAGGACAATAGCAACATCGTAAAAACAAAGAAACAAACACATAATATAAGCATCGCACACAAAAGAAAAATGAAGACACACACATTCAAAAATGGCAAATACGGACCCAATAAAAACCATGGATGAAATCAGGTGCAGAGTAATAGTAGAGTAAGCATCTCCTGCTTCTTATAAGACACCCACCGTGTTAAACAAGTCAAATCCGGTAGTAAATAAATCCGGCAGAAGAAAAACAAACTAAATGGCAAAGAGAAAGATCTGTTGTCCTCCGGGAAACAGATATCCAAAAGCGGTCAATAAGATCGTGATGTCGACCGTAAAACTACAGTAATGATGACTTTAATTTATTAGTAACCGACCCTTGAGTAGCGAATGATTTGGGAGATGTAAACTTCATATGCCGATGCTTTTCGAAAGTTGCTACAAAGAAAAGGGAAGTTGACTATATGGAAAGTCAAGTCATCGCGTTTGTCATATAGCCTAGTTTGTAGTGTTCCTCTGTTTTTGTAGCATGTAAATATCTGTAAATCGTAGCATTTTCAGCAATATTGTGTTGAAGCATTTGAAAACTTGTGGACTACTTACGTTTTTCTACCGATTTCAATATGTAATAATATCATTTTTAATAAGTTGTGTATGTGCAGAAATAAATTCGATGCCTCTGGTGATGGACCGTTAGTCCCCGAGGGTATTCACCAGCCCAGTCGTCAGTACTTCGGAGATGACCGGAAAGCTGATTCTATTTTGAACCTTAAAATATCTAATTTTTTGTAAATTTCTTTGAAACTAAGGAATGTCTCCCACATGCAAGGCTCTGTTCTTAGCTGATTTTGGCATTTCATATTGGTTCATTGTTCTCTATCAGTTTTGGAACACATTTGGATTAATGGTCTTCCAAATGTTTAGATTTTATCTGCACTGAAGAGACATAAGTTGTAGAAATGCGAATATGCAGAAAATGAATTCAGAGTATCTTCGGTATTTAGATATTTAAAGAACAAAGATAGCTGCATGTCATTGTATAATTTTTTTTGACCCCACAATATGGATGTAAATATTCTATGAGTTGGTCACATCAATAAAAAGAAAACAGCATTGTAAAAAATATTCCTGCATTAATTACATATGGTTATAAAGCCAATACGAAGAGATTTACCCAGGTAAAATTTCGTAATGGTATGATGGAATTAACATGTAAACTAGTAAAAGTAAGCCAATTTTCCTGATTTTCATCGTTCATAATCGATAACTGTCATTTGTTTATTCCATGGTTCCCGATATTTCTGCAACCGTTTTACACATAAAATCAATCCAACATGCATTTATTACCCTTTTCTATTTAGAATTCTATTGTTGTGTGAAAGAAATTCTAATTTGTAAATCAGCGATAACTAAAGCTTTCCGGCAACTTTTTTTGGCATTGTTGTATATGGAGTAAATCAAAGGTTACAAGCGCAAGTCGTAGCCAAGTCAGCGCTTTTAATTCGATCAAACTGGTTTGTCTAATTGTTTCAAATCATTTTAGTTATTTAAGAGCCAGTAAAAATCAATAAAAACGAAGAGCAACTCTTTTCTAGCCAAATTGTTATGTAATTATAAAAAATATCTTACACTGATCTATAATTTCTTACAATTTTATCGATATATATATATATAATGATGTTTTCAAATGTTAACAAGTATTCCAAATTTAATAAATATACAGGTACCTTATTGTGTCGCCTGCGTTCAAGCAGTGGCGACATATAGGGATCACTATCCGTCGTCTTGCGTCGTCGTCGTCGTCGGTGTCGTCGTCGGCGTCGTCGTCGACGTCACAAAAAATTCTGTCACAGTTTTCTCAGGAACTATGTATCCGAGCTTTCTGCAATTTGGCATGGAGTATCAGTATGGGGACCTATACCGTGTAATAGAGTTTGGGATCTCTCGCATGCCAACTTCCTGTTTGACGGAACTTAGAATATTTTTTGCGTCTTGAAAATTTCTGTCACATTTTCTCAGGAACCACAGATCTTAGGCTTCTACAATTCAGTATTGAGTATCAGTATGGGGACCTATACCGTGTAATAAAGTTTTGGATCTCTTGCATGCTTACTTCCTGTTTGGCGGAACTTAGGATATTTTTGTCGATTGGTGTCACAAAAAATGTCTGTCACATTTTACTGAGGAACCACAATTCCCAGCCTTCTGTAATTTAGCATGGAGTATCAGTATGGGGACCTATACTGATCACTTTTCGTGTCGCCTGCGTTCACGCAGTGGCGACATATAGGGATCACTATCCGTCGTCTTGCGTCGTCGTCGTCGTCGGTGTCGTCGTCGGCGTCGTCGTCGGCGTCACAAAAAATTCTGTCACAGTTTTCTCAGGAACTATGTATCCGAGCTTTCTGCAATTTGGCATGGAGTATCAGTGTGGAGACCTATACCGTGTAATAGAGTTTGGGATCCCTCGCATGCCAACTTCCTGTTTGACGGAACTTAGAATATTTTTTGCGTCTTGAAAATTTCTGTCACATTTTTCTCAGGAACCACAGATCTTATGCTTCTACAATTCAGTATTGAGTATCAGTATGGGGACCTATACCGTGTAATAAAGTTTTGGATGTCTTGCATGCTTACTTCCTGTTTGGCGGAACTTAGGATATTTTTGTCGATTGGTGTCACAAAAAATGTCTGTCACATTTTACTGAGGAACCACAATTCCCAGCCTTCTGTAATTTAGCATGGAGTATCAGTATGGGAACCTATACTGATCACTTTTTGTGTCGCCTGCGTTCACGCAGTGGCGACATATAGGGATAACTATCCGTCGTCTTGCGTCGTCG